>JARHVA010000327.1:180000-462500 GCA_037957365.1 Torreya grandis
TACATTACTAGCTATAATGAATTAGATAATGCTTTCATTGATCAATTTGGTAAAATTATTAGTCCATGTATTTTGTATCAACAATTTACCTAATTAAAAGGGACATTAATGAAACTATCAAAGCATTTAACACATGGTTCTAAAACATATTCAGCAAAATTGTAGCTCTTTTATAGGCCTAATCAGGCTTTAGATCTATAATTTTTTAAGTATGTTGTTGATCCCATGGCCTCTATATTCTTAGAAATATCTTTCCTAATCATAAACACATTGATCTAGGACTACTCTAAAGTTGTGATCATTAATGACCAATTACAACCTCAAGGTCAGATGACATATTCTATACCTAGTGTCAATTTGAATCAGCCCATCCAAAATATCATTCTTATCATACCTACTTTAACACTAGTTTAGAACCATTCCCCCTTGAGTCATACACTCCTAACCAACACCTAAAGTTCCTAAATAGCACTACAAGTGGATTTCATCCATCATATCATAGAACTCTAGCGTCCATAACTAGTAATAATGCTCTAATTTGTGAGCATGAGACACCAAAAAATTTAAATAACTTGATATTAGAAATGGTCCAAAAACTAAGAACTGACTTTATTTAATTACAAAAGTAAGTACAAAATATAAAGAAAGACTCTGAAAAAAACTATGCTTCTCAAAATTTTATAACCCTCCAAGTAGGTCTCATAATGATAGTATTAATGTATCATCTGAAAACATACAAATAAGTTTCCATGATATCATTTTCATTGATCATTGTAATATTTTTGAAACCTCTAAAATTGTTCTTAATCAAGAATTTATTACAGGGACATCCATCTTTTTAGGAGCATCTCAAAGTTTCATACAAGCCTTTAATTTTTCATTTGAAGATGGAGATAAGTATGAAGATGAGACAATTGAAGAAGTTGCATCTGGGATGACATGTATTCATAAAGATGTAAGAGAGATTTAAATGAAAGATCAACAAGATGTCATCATTAGTACATCTACAAATGAAGAAGAAGAGTAGTTGGAAATGGAAATGGATCAAATACAAGATGATATTTCTTCAAAAGGTATCCAGGGAGGCAACCCACATAGGTTTATTTCTAAAATGGAGAATACTCTTGAAGAAGATGATCATTAGAAATAGTCATACTATAATTTTTTAAATAAAATCAAGGATTTTGAGATGATAAATGAAGGGATAAAATAATATATGAATGTTTCATCTAAGGATTTTATCAATGAGCCAGACTTTCCAAAAGGTGGTATTATTTTGGAGGAGCCAAACCAAGATAAGCTAAAGCTTGATTAGATGGAAGAGATACCCCTCTTCACCAATGATGAAGATGAAGCATATGAATCAGATAAAAAATTATCATGTAATTTTATCAAGAGGTTAGTAATATGGGACCAACATGTTTCTCATAATGATATTCTAGATGAACATTATTTAGTTGATTAGGATGAAGAATCCTTTTGGGATGAATTAAAATATTTTTGTGCAAAGATTGGTGGTCCACTTCCACCTCAAAAAGAACCTAACGAAGACATTAGTGTAAGGATACAAGCTGAGCTATCATTATTGAGTAAAAATAATATTAACCAATACCTATCTATGGATGAAGTAAGACTAGCGCTCCTTTTGTAAAGTAGTAGGATTTGGTAGGAAGAGGATTGGATGCATATGGGAGGCCAAGTCACACCATCTAGAAGACCTAGTCATCCAAATGCCTTGATTGGTATGAAGATGCCATCAAAAAACACTCAAATTTTAAGGTTCTATAGTAGACTAATTAATTTTCCATTTGATCATGGAGGTAAGTATTTTATGAAGTTATTATAGGGCCTATATTAGTTTCTTTCTTATTTTTTTCTTCCTAACCCTTGTTTGTATATAATTCTTGAACATATTTAGTTATCTTTTGTGCCTTATTATTTGCTTCTAAATAATTCATTTTGGACAACCCTCAGATTGAATTTCATTTAGGCTACTCAAAAACTTTTCATTTTAAAAATTAAGGTATGACTTCTCAACATTAGTTGATCATGGGTTGTTGGAATGTGAGTTTGATGTTGTAGTTTAGAAAAACTTGAAAAGACTAGTGGATAAGTTAATTATTACTTAATATTTCAAACTTTGTTCTAATCTAATCTTAGTTTTAAGAAGGATTACACATGTAGGATGAAGATTAATCTATTAAAATTCAATCTTGAATGCACTTTAAAAATATTAATTACTTGGGACAAAGTTTATAGTCAAGGATGATTGTCTGAAAATCAAACACTTGATCAAATCTCTAAAACTGGCTAATCTAGTTTCCAAACTTTACTAAAAGGTCAAAAAAATGATCTAAAAAATATAAAATAAGATATTATTATAAAATAAAAGGCTTTACAAGCAAAGGTGATTCTAGTAATCTCCATCAGGGCTATGAATGCCTAGTTGGTAGTAGATTAAGGCTGTGAACAAAGCCAAAGACATCTCTGTCAGGACGATGGATACTTGGTTAGTAGTAAAATAATTCCCAAGTCTTCCTTGAGATAAGGCATGGTTCTTAATGAATATTCAAATATGTTGAGAGTCAATGATAGTGATTAAAGCTATGAACCTGAAACTTGTTCTCTAAATCCTTTAGCAATTAGTAAGTAGAATCAAAGCACACACACAACATGAATGAAATTTGATGTTTGATCCTAATTTTTCATATTTAATTTTTTTTTAACCATGAATTGATATTAAATATGGTGCCTAATTAAATGGGATAAGTAGTTTAATTATTAGTCTAAATTAGAGTCTCTTAATTCGAACATATTGTTATGTTTCTTTCAAAAGTCACCATTTATTGAGGTTAATATACCCACTATTTCTAAAAAATAAGAATCCTTGTATCAAATTATGTAAATTTGTACTTTAAAATTAAAAATTCACTTGATCAGAGTGTCACTAGCATGTTTACAATTTTTCTTATTTTAAATCTCATCCACACCATGATTTGACTGACTTATTGGTTCATGGTTCTAGTCTGACCCTATCTAAGTTTGTTATTTTTTTTTATTCATGTATAGGTTATAAATTTTATGAGACATTTATTGAATGGGTTGTATTTGAATTTCATGATTTAATCCTAATTTGATCATTTACTAGCCTTTGGTATGCAGAAATTCAAGTTAAATAAGTTCATTTAAAGTTTTATTTGTCAATTTATAAATGCCATGAGTAGGTTGTAGAGACCTTATAGGGTGTCAAGAGTGATTGGAGTAAGTATATAAGTGCAGGGTATTCATCTAGTTCTTCATTGTGATCATTTGAACATTCTGATATGATGGCAAAAAATCTAAATGGGCATTTTTCTAGAGTTATATTTCATATGTGTGGATTTTTTGAAAGAACTTATCAAATGGGTTTGTTCACTTTCATGTCTAGATCATGCATGCCAATATTTAGCTCCTATGATGAAGCGTGTCAAAAGTTAAGAAGATCCAAATTTGATCTTCAAGGCATTTTTGACTAATTTTTTGGGTCCAAACAGAGCCTAGTAGGCATTTTCATGAAGCCATATCTATCATGTACTATAACTTCAGATAAAATGGTCAAATGAGTTTGTTCAAATTTATACAATGAACATTTTTTCAAAGCTTGAGCTATATGAAATAATAAAATCAGAATTTATTGGCATGCAAATTTATCCTCCAAGACACATTTTGTAGTTCTTCTCATGGCCAATTTTTTAGGATGCAAACAGAGCCTAGTGAGCATATTCAACAAACTATATCTTTCATGAGATTCAACTTCAGGATAAATGGTCAAATGGGTTTGTTAACCCTCATACAAAGATAAATTTTATGAACTTTGAGCTATGTGACATAAGTGCTTCAAAAGTCACGAGCATGCAAAGTTGGCTCCCAAATAGTTTTAAGTTTTTTTTTGACAAGTACATGGATGTCATGTAAAATCATGAAAAATGACTCATTTCAACATTTTATAGTTGAATTTATAAATATCTCGAGAGTAGAAGATCAAATGAGTTTTTTCCTTTTGGTATTAAGTCTATTCTTTACAAATTTGGTGCCTTGGTGAGTTTTGAATTTTAAGATATAAATTTACAAAGTTGGTCAAAAAATAGAAGATGATTGTGTGAATGTCAAATTTAAGCCCATATAAAAAATCATACGATATTAAATTTGATGATATTTGTGACGTCAAATAAGGTTGTGTAGATGTCACATGATGGTTGAACAAACATCAAATTTAAGCCAATGAAAAAAATCACATGAGATTAAATTTGATGGTCTTTGTGATGTCAAATATAGTCTTACAGATGCCAAATAGGAGCCCAAATAGATCCTAGTGGGAATTTTCAAGAGGTCATATCTCTTAGGCACTTCAACTTCAAGATAAATGGTCAAATTGGTTTGTTATTCTTAATGTAAGAAATATTTACACAAATTTTGAGCTATGTGACATAAGTGAAAAAAAAAAAGATACAATCATAGAAAGTTTCCCTCCAATGCATTTTTTATTATTTTTCTAGAAAACTAATTTTTTAGGGTCTAAATAGAACATAGTGGGTATTTTCAAGAGGTCATATTTCAAAAGTATTATAGTTTCAAAGGAAATGGTTAAATAGGTTTGTTCATCTTTATGCCATGATAATTTGCACAAAGTTTGAGATATGCAACATAAGTTCCTCAAAAGTTATGAAGATCTAAAGTTGGTATCCAAGGCATTTTTGAATAGTTTTTTGGATCCAAATAGATCCTAGTGGGAATTTTAAAGAGGTCATATCTCTTAGGTGCTTGAACTTCAAGATATATGGTCAAAAAGGTTTGTTAACCCTCATGTAAGGAACATTTACTAATGTTTGAGCTATGCAACATAAGTGACTAAAAATTTTTAGTCATGAAAAGTTAATATGTAAAACATTTTTCACTAATTTTCTAGGTCCAAACAAAGCCTAATGGGCATTTTCAAGAGGTCATATCTCTTAGGTACTTTAACTTCAAGATAAATGTTTAAATGGGTTTGTTAAACCTCATGCAAGAAATTTTTTTGTAAATTTTTAGCTTTGTAACATAAGTGTATAAAAAGATACAAGCATGAAAATATTCCCTCCAATGCATTTTTTGTTCTTTTTTCAAACTTAACCAATTTTGTAGGGTCCAACAGAGCCTAGTGGGTATTTTCAAGAGGTCATATCTCACAAGTGTTACATTTTCAAAGGAAATGGTCAAATGAGTTTGTTCACCTTTGTGCCATGACCATTTGTACAAAGTTTTAGCTATGAGACATAAGTGACATAAAAGTTATGGCTATGTAAAGTTGGATTTCAAAGCATTTTGGCTGGTTTTCTAGATCTAAACAAAGCCTAATGGGCATATTGAATAGGTTAATCTCTCAGGTGATTCAACTTAAAGACAAATGGTAAAATGGGTTTGTTAACCCTAATGTAAGAAACATTTTCACAAAGTTTGAGCTATGTGACATAAGTGAAAAAAATACAAGCATAGAATGTTGCCTTCCAATGCATTTTTTTGTTGTTTTTCAAGACTTAAGTCAATTTTATAGGGTCTAAATTAAGCTCGGTGGAATTTTCAAGAGGTCATATCTAAAAAACTCTATATTTTTAGGAGAAATGGTCAAATTAGTTCATTCATTTTTGTGTCATGACCATTTACATCAAGTTTCAACTCATACAACATAGTGAAGAAAAAGATACAAGAATGTAAAGTTGCCCTCCAAAGCATTTTCTATTGTTTTTCTATAGTCAATCACTTGTCAAATAAAGCCATTAATTTTTAAGTGGAGGGTGCCAAAACATTGATGGTAAGGCTATGTAGTCTATAGTATTTTCATTAATGCAAATTTCTTAAATGAAAACCAATCTTTTAATTGGTTTTTAATAAATGTCTGGGTTGAAGTAAAAACAAAATTATATAGCCACCTAATGCAAATACATCCATGAGCATTTTTTAGTAGCAACAAGAGGCTTCATCAACACATGACCCACCAGCCAAATAGAAATATTCTTTATTTAGAAAATTTTATAATATTCGAAAATAGAATATTTTTTTGTAAAGGCATATGCTAGTTTTTTAGCATGTTTTCCTATAGGTCAATCCATTTTTAAAAAGTAAATGTATTCTAGAAAATTTTCAAAAAGGACATTTGTCTTTATTTTTGTACATTTTTTGACAAAAAGATTAACTGATATGCTACCTTATCCTTCTATATAAGGTAGTATTTTCATTTCATAGAGGAGGGGGAGTTTTATAACCAAAATTATTTTATAAACTTGGAGTAAGAAATATAAGCAAGGAATTTTTCATACATTATCTAGTATTTTTCTTTGTTTTTTATATCATGGCTTTTCTCTCATTTGCTTATTCTGATTTCTAGATTTGAATGGTTCTTATGGATTCTTAGTGTGAACCTTTAATTATAGAGTTTTTAACTTGTGTCAATGTTAGGTTGACTAAAAGTCGTTAGTTTCATTTCATTTCCTTTGCTCCTCTTACATCTATGTCAATGCTATTTTATTACAAGGATATAATGTTTAAAGTGAAACTAATTCTTATTTGCATTATTTCTACCTTCATTAGAAGTTTGTGTAATGTGTGATGTGATTTGGGATAAACTATCTCACTTCACACATTGATTTTAAATGCATGATTGGATGAATTCTTAACTTTATCATGATGTTTGGAATGAAGATTAGTAATATTTCTTTCTACCCTACTCTTCTATTTTCTCTTTTTTGACCTAAATCACCTTAGTTCAACTTATCATTATAAATATCAATGCTAAATTAGTTCTTAATTTAGTTATTAATCATAATTCACTATTATTTGTATAATTACTATATACTTTACATAGATTTATTATTTGGCCATGGTGGTTCCTAACTACCAACTAATATAAATATTTTGAAACAATCACTTGTTCTACATCTATTCTACCAATAGATAACAAGATTATCACAACATGTAACTCATGCACTGAATTCTTTGAATTCTAAGATGAGAAGTGTTTCTAAACACTTTAGGCACTTATGGTTTATATTTAGGCATTAACATAATCTTACACCTACTTTCAAGCCATTTGATAACTTACTCAATGAAGAATTATGATCAATTGATCACTCCATAACAAAACCTCTAGAAACTAATCCATATGAGTAAATTTCTATATGTACACCAAAATTGGCTACCATTTCTAGTTATATCCTGGGGTTGCATTGTAGTTATACAAGAGACTAGTGTCCTTAAACTAATCCATTGGGCATGGAGTCTCAATATTTATTTCTAAGTGAAACTATAATGAGATTGATCAAAGGTTGACCCTTTCTAAAATTTACTTTTAAAGTAAAAGTGGGAAAAAGATCAAAACAAACAACAATGCCATAAGTAATTATTAAAAGGAAAACACACAATAAAAAAATAAATGTGCATAAATCACTTAGAGAGAAACATGAAATCTATTTTGATATGTTACAATATTATACAATAGATGCAAACTATTCAAACAACAAAGATTTAAATGAATGCCATTGACTGGGGGTAAGATGAAAATCATTATGTTGTTTGCATCAATGGATCAAATGAGGACCACTCCAAAAGCTATAAAACTTGGTGTGGTTGCCTGGTTTGGCTTTATTTGAGTCCCATTTGAGGACTAAGTCCCCTTATTTCAAGTTCCTTACTATATCTCTCTTATTAAAAGATTTTTTGACTTGAGCTTGATGTGACTCTAATGTATTAAATGCAATTACCCTTGTTTCTTCAATCTCTATGAGATTTATCATCCTCATGTTCATAGGCTCACTTTACATCAACTCGAGTTGATGGGATAACTCCAATTTAGGTAGTTCAAGATAAATGCACATTTTGGCTTCCCTTCCATATACAATGACATATATAGAATTGCTAGTGGTAGCTTTAAGAGTCACTCTATCAACCCATAAGGCTGTCCTTAGATTTGTATGCCACACTATTATATTCTATTCCATGGTCCTCTTGATAATCCTTATCAAGCTATTATTTGTGGAATCTATTAGTCCATTGCCTTGGGGGTAATAGTTACATAATGTGATAAGGTAGATGCTTAGCTTAAGTGCCCACTCACTTGTCTTCATGCCAACAAATTCTAAGGTATTATCTAAGATTATAGTAGCTAAGACATCAAACTTGGTTAATATGATATCATATAAGTCTGATATTATTATCTCATTAGCTTATTTCAAGACAATTGCTTCCACCCACCTAGTGAAGTAGTTAGTTGCAGTGAGCACCCATTTATGTCCTACACTTGAAGATGGATTTTTCATTATTATGAAATCCAAACCCCATTACATGAAGGGTTGATTTACTTGAATTGGGTTGAGTGGAAGAGCTATTAATCTTTGTCTACCTAAAAAGAGAGCACACATTTGGCATTTTCTAAACCATGCATATGCATCTTTGAAAATTATGGGACAATAATAACCAACCTTCATTAAATTTGTTGTTTTTATTATTTGAGTAAAATGGCCTCCTATATCTCTATCATGAAACTACTCCAAGAGCTTCATCACTTGATTGTCATCAATGCACATAAGAGGTACCCCATTGAGGTCTCTTCTAAAAATAACAAAACCAACTATTGCATAAATTATGGACTAAATCCTAAAATACCTTCTCTTTTATCTATCTAAACCCTAAGGGAATTCTCCTATCATCAATAAATGTGTCACGTCATAGAGCCATCTAATATAAAGTGGAGGTACATTTGCTTTTGAGTTGTCTTATGTTACCAAAACAACTTTCTTGTCCTCTTTAAGGTCATCTACCATATGCTCACACAAACCTTTGCCTCTTACCAACTTGATGTCTTTGATTTACACATCATACTCCATGACCTTGTTAATCCATCCTACTCTTTTCTCATTCAAATCCTTATTGAGGAAAAATTCTCTTACCCTAGGATGACACACTATACGATGAATATTATTGTTATAATGCATTGGAATAAAAATTTTGAGGCTCTTCAAGGATACAAGAACCTAATTTTCTATGAAATTATAACTTACCTCATACCCCTCTAGTCCTTGAATAAAAAATAAAATTGAGTGCTAAATTCTTTCATCATTATTCTACATCATCATAGCTGATGTGTTATCAACATTGGAAAAGGTGTATAATATAAAATCCTTTGATAAATCAAGGTTCATGAGGGAGGGTGCTTGGGAAATGGCCTCTTTAAGGGCCTCAAAAGTTTTTTTACCTTCATTTGACCAAGAAAAAACTTGGCTCTTCTTCAGCATGGTGGTGATGGGTTTGACTAGGTTTGGAAAACTAGGTGTAAACCTTCTCACATAGTTTTTTTTCTAAGGAATCTTTGGATTTTATTTCTTGTGCTTGGGTAGAGAAAATGCTAATATATCACTTATTCTATCAGGTTCAATAGATATTCTTTATTTTGAAAAAAATTGACCCAAAATTTTCCCTTTGTGAACAATAAACACACATATTTGGGGGTTCAATGATATCCCATACTCTCTACATCTTTCAAAAATCAACCTTAGATGATCTAAGTGTTCACTAGATTTCATAGAGAAAATTGTGATGTCATCTAATTTGACCAATACTATTTGATTTAACAACCCTTTAAAATCCATATCCATGGCTCTTTAGAAAGTGACCCCAACATTTGACAATCCAAAAGGAATCTTATGGTAACCATATGTTCCTCACTTTGTGGTGAAGGTAGTCTTATACTAATCTTCTTCTCTCAACAACACTTAAATATAACCAGAACACACATCTAAAGTGGAGAAATGTTCTGAACTAATAGCTATCTAGAGGATTTTCTCCATGGATGGTAGGGGTAGTGATCTTTCAAAAACATGTTATCTAGATCCTTGAAGTCAACACACAATCTGATCTCCCCACTCTTCTTTCTCACATGTACCAAATTGGCTACCCATGAAGAGTGTTGAATGGAAAGGATGATCTTGGATTCAATCAATCTATTCAATTCTTTCCTCATAAGCTCTTTAATTTTGGAGTTTATACACCTATACTTCTGCCTAACATGCTTGGCATTATCCTTTGGTTCTATAGTGTGTTGATCCATCTTGGGATAAGAGCCTCTTAAGTCACTATACTCCTAAGTAAATATGTTTACATATTCTTTATAAATATCTATAAAAAATGCCTTTCAACTTTAGTTCTTACCTTCCCAAGATTGAGGAGTTTGTCCTTAAAGATAAGGAATATTTCATAGTTCTCTTCACATTTTGACATCACTTCCATTTCTTTTCTCATATGATCTCCCTCATGGATAAGACCTTCAAGGGTGACAAGCCCTTTAGGAAGCTTGTTAGATCTCATTTGAACTATTTCATCCTCATGTTGATGTTGAAACATTTCCTAGTTTATTGAGGTAAACTTTGCTTCTTTCTATAAGAAACATGCATTTTGATTGTCATTCTCAAATACCTACCAATCAAATTCATTATCTAGCATAGATGGCCTTATCACCCCTTTGACATATGGTTGCACCTTTGTATTTTTCAACTCATTTGGGATATAAAATTGAACTCCCATAGTTTCCAACCTATCAACATGTCCATTATGGCTTCTTGGTATTGAATGGATGTTAAATGTTTCAAAATCCTCAATTAGTTCCCAAACTCTATGTTTTTCATACATCATAAAAGGATTCTTGGTGATATTCTAGCCTTTAACCTAGTGCACTATTAGCTCACTATCCCCATAAATTTGTAATTATTTAATTATTCTCTTGCTAGCCCATTAAAGGCCATGGATCATACCCTTATATCTTACTATATTATCATATCAGATTAATTAGAACATGTAAGAAGAGAAATATTTGTCATTTGAGGGGGATACTAGCATTTCACCTGCACCCACTCCATGTTTGTTCCTTGAACCATCAAAACAAAAATCATAAGCCACTAGGATCTTCTTGAGGTCCAATGAGGGATGGCATGGACTAATTCTCTTTATGTAAGTATTAGACCCCATGTCCCTCTCTTAAAATCCTTCCGAAGGATCAACTAAATTATTGTCATTCCATAGTTCATCCTTATCCAAGAACATATCTATTATCTCCTCAGTGTGAGTGTTTATTTCTTAACCAACCATATGTTCATCTTTGTCAAGAATGGTGAAATTGAGGTTTATGTTGTCTAGTCCATCAAGATCTATGCATAATTATTCAATGGGATTGGCCTTAATATATACCTTAGTTCCATATCTTGTTTTCAATGACATGTATGACCAATCCACTATAAGATATCCTCCAATCATTTTAATGAATTCCTTGGATAGGCATAAGGAAAAATGAGGAGGTACATCTAGGATCAACACATCTTAAACAATTGATACACTATTAAAAGTATGTAGGGTCAGGTTGAGGTCTTTGATTATGCTAGATGGCTTGGTGGAAGAGCCATCAAGTTATATAAATCCATTATACTGGGGCTCATATTTTAGACTAACTTGATCAGCTATGAACTTTCGCATTACTAAAGTGTTATCCCTACTATCTACCAAGAAATTTTGCACTAAATAATTGGCAATGATTATTAAAATTTATAAGGGAGGAGGTTTGACCACCTTACCTAATTTCCCTTCACTAAATCCTTTGGTTGCATTAATGAAAACTACATTTATTTTCTTGGTTCCTTCTTAGGAACCTTGATATTTGATAATACTTCATTAAGGATATCTACCTAACTAGGCATGGAGAGAATATCCCACATTTTCACACTCACATTTTACCTTTTCATTTGTTTCACAATGTTGATGGGTGAACCACCAATATTTGGTTTTGCTTTGGGAGCCACAACTTCACTTTATGTTTGCCAATTTTGAGGGATAAGGAGATTCCCCTAATTTTGAGTCTTTAGAGCTATTGGAGCCTTTGGAGTAATAGTATATCCTTTTGGATTTGATATTGAAGGATTAATGGTAAGAATATCTTTGATTACTTCTTGGTTATCATCCATGTTTCTTCTTTTGAACCTTGTATTTGATGCCACTAGAATGTATGCATGGCTAGAACTAGCCTATTGATTGAGTGCATAACACTCTTCTTGATCATAGTTAACCAATGTAGCACCCAAATATCTTAGTTCTTGATTAGGTGCTTGAATTTGTTTAGGATTTTCTGGTTTTGTCATCATGGGTACCTCTATATTATGAGCGATAAGAGCTTTATTATACCCATAATTGGCAGCCTACTACCATTGATCACTAAAAGCTTGGTTCAAGATAGCATTTGGGATAATGGATTTCCCAAAAGACTAATTTCAAGGCATGGTTCCCTGAGCTTCTTGAGAAATATTTTTTTGAACAAGGGCCAAGGTTTTGGAAGTGCTTGCAATATTTGTATTATAGTTGCTCTATCAATTATAGCTATGTCGCCATTGTCCTTGGCCTTGACCTTGTCCTTGGCCTTGGAAGTTTAATTTATAGGGTGGCCTATTTTCTTGATAATATTATTACTGAGGTTAATATGAGGCTTGGTAATTCCTTTTGAAAACTTGTTACCTCTTAACATTTACTTGTTCATTTCCCAAGGACTAAAACATGCTCTTAATCTCTTAAAATTTCTTATGTTCTTGGGAATCACTAGATTAACTAGTGGAATCCTTTTCTTGCTTTGGTGAGGGTATACTAGTAATTATAGGAAAAATAGGAATGACCTCAAGGGGAGAAATAAAAATAGAAGACAGTATGATCTTATGGAACAAAGGCATTACTAGTCTAGGTGTAAGCTTGCCAGCTACACCAGATAATTTTTTACTCCGATTTCCACCTCATTTGAATTTGTCAATGTGTTTCATCCCATGGACTGGATCATTACTACAATTTCACTATTAAGGGATTTCAAATAGTATAGGAAAAAAAAGTTAGGGATAGGTTTATAGAGACTAGGATTCTATCCCAAGTTTTTTGGAACTTTGTATTGAAGTCTTGCATGACAAAATAAGGTGCTCTTTTTATTATGGTCAATTGATCTAAAAGTGATAAATGGTCACTTTTATCCTCAAATATCTTACACAAAACCTCTCCTAATTAGTCCCATGTGGTAATGGAATTAGCAGTAAGGATTTTATGCCATTTCAAGGCTTTACATTTAAAAGAGATGGCTAATAACCTAATTTTCACATTTTCCTCATTGATATCATGAATGCTACAAAAGTTGGCTATGTCCATGAGGTGTTCAGAAGGGGTTGTAATTTGGTCTCAAATAAAATAAGGAACACTTTTAATAGATGCTTATGGAATATGATCATATTGAGGGAGGGTCAGAGGACTTTGGCCATTAAAATCCACAAAATATTTATGGAAATCTATGGGTGTGAAAGGGTTTAACAAATATCTCGTCGTAAGGGTAAGCCTTGAAAGTTATTTAGGAACAAATTTGCCTTTATATGGGTGTGTATTAGCAAACCTTAACATTTTGATTGAATTTAAAGGCAATTCAACAATTTTAAAGGTAATACATATTGAATATAGCCTTGTTGTCACCTTTAGAATGAGATGAAGTCACTATTATGATACCATAATGTCAAATGTCCCTTTGGAGTCACCAAATGTTGTTCCTTAGAAGCTATAACTACTAAAAATTGATCAAGCCAACATCAAACTTTGACCAATATTCTTTGAACTGATGTCCCACTGAGCATGCCAAAAACTATTGTAGTATCAATCTGCACCCTTAGAGAGGGTTATTTAGGCTCTCTCTAGTTGAGCTACATAATGGGAATAGCCTTAAGCTATGGGTCACCTATGGTGGGGTTGGACATTTATAAAAGGTCAGTTTCTTTTTGATGAGTAACCTAAACTAATGCTACTACACTGGGAAAAGGGTTAGAAAGGAGAAAAGGTATCCTAAGAAATTTAAAAAAGTGATGCACCAAATTAAGTGATAACTCACACAAGCATGAAATATACACTAAAGAAGAATAAGATAGTAATATCTCACACAATCTCAAAATATAGCTAATTGCATAAGTATTTCATACACTAAGTTCAGGAAGAAATGAATGAATATAGGAGTGCTAGGACTCAAATGAAACTTGCCTTAATGGTAGACAAAACATAAATGTAGTCCTAAAATCAACTAGAAAACACCCTAAAATAGTCAAGAAAGAAGGACAATGGAATGGAAGATTCTCATTCACAATGCCATCATGGACAAGCTTACTAAACATAGTTAAAAAGCAAGAATAGGTAAATAAAGTCTTTATTAGATTCAAGAGGTCTTTCATACAAGTTTTGACAGTGTCTAACCTTATCAAATGAGAGTCTCTACTCTTAAAAAATTTAGAGATAATTTCTACCAAAAGTGAGAGTCTTTTCCTATAAAAACTAAGAGAGAGCCTTATCAAATGGGAAAGAATGGGAGATATAGGAGAAAGGGGAGGGAGAGAGTGAACATACCATCCCAATTCGTTAAATTAGATACCACCTTTTGATGAATACCCCCTATCATATTTTGATCAAATCAAAACTAATATTTTAATTGATTGAGAAATAGACTAGAGGAAAAGATAGTCTCTAATTATCCTAATAGCCTCTAAATATTTTAATTGATTGAGAAATAGACTAGAGGACAAGATTTTTCCAAAGGTAGTGAGTTATGACTAGGTATATTGGGAAAAGATATTTATGGTTTTGAACAACATTGAATGCTCCAACTACTTTCTCTAATCCCCCAATATACTCTATGAATTCCTATGCCATCTCCCACTTGATTTTATTGTAAATATAAAGTCCTCATAGACATGGACTTGATAGAGCTATTCCATGTATACTTTAAGTGGATATAGGTACCTAACTATCAAAAGTATAACCATGTAGATAGATAAGACACTCCTTCACAACTGCCCCTAATCCAAACCTAAGTATAGGTTTATTATAGATTTTTAAAAAAATCCATTTTATTTATTTTCCTATATTCAATATGTTAACATAGATACACAAGATGCGTAATTTTGATTTTGAACTATATCAAGTCTAAACAAACACATTTTTACCTCTAAACCTTGTGAAAGCGAATTAATTATTGTATGAAATGTTAAAAAGATGAGAAATCCAAGTATACATGTTCTGGATCCTCTATAAAAAGTCTCAACTGAGGTTTAATGGTGTATTTTGAAAACATTTCCTTTGTTAAACCTAAGTCAAATTTGACCTTTATTACAACCCTTGGCTTTTGACTTTTAATATCGACCATCAATCGTCTTGTGCACCATTAGATCTACCTTGTTGGCTTACATATACATCATTAATATTTCATTATATGAATGGATGAGAGCAATAGATATTCTATCAGTTAAATATGGTTGAGACACTTATCACCCATGTATTTATATTGGAGATTCATTGACCTTTTGACCCATCACTCACCATTACATCTGTCTTGTTATCTTTCATTAACACTATCGATCTATTTGGGCCCACTAATATTATTAAGTTGTTTTGCATCAGTATAGCTCTACTCAAGTATAAAATATCTTTCCACTTGTTTTCTTCATGCTTATCCTAACCTTTTGACTTAATGTTCACCATTGATCTTGGGTGCATGATTAAATGCACTCCATTGATCTTAGGGACCCACTCATACTATCAAGTTGCTGCTCACTATTATATCTTCTATATGATTGAATTTTGATCATTGATATTATATAATTTAAATTCAAACAACTAATTTATGAGGCCCAAATTTGACATCTTTATGAATATTTAAATATTTTAAAACCAAATGATTAATTTTCATAGCTTTAACTAGATGCCCCCGCGAATGTTTCATTCTGCAAGTCTAACTTTGAAGCTTTATATCTTGAGATAACAAGCTCATCAAGATAAAAAATGTGTAGAGGATAATCTTGGAACTAAATGTTTTATGTACATTCATTATTTTTAATCTAATATGACTCTTTAATATACATATAAAATGCATAAGTAGACCAACCTATTCATTACTCTATGACATGTGATGATGGTATGGTCTCTATAGATTTGAAATTGGACTTTCAAGGCCCAAAATGATTTTATAAGACATATAAAACCTGATTTATTTCCATGAAGGTCATGATCACCATGAGAACATGCTAATCCTTTTCACCTTACAATCATAGAACTACTTATAAGCTAATTAATCACTTACTCAATCAGTAATTTTACTCAATTGATCACTCCATAAAAAGACCTCTTGAAACTAATCCATGTAGGCAACTTTCCATATGTAGGCCAAAATTGGCTAATAGTTCTAGGTTTGGTCACCCTACTAACCATAAAATCTTTCAAAAAGAGGGAAATCTTGAATTCTATATTTTCTAAGGATGTAGTTACATCCTTAACCTGATCCAGCCACCTCTTCAATATTCTTCTTCTATTTATCATGATGGCCTTATCTAGGATGATGTCCTCAAGTGGTAACACCTTGTGTTTTGGGAACTTATTACTTCTTGAAACTCTACCCAAGTTTTACAAATTGGCATCATAAAGTGCAAGTTTCTGGTCAAATTTAATGACCATATTTTATTGTAGAGTCCCATCTTCTTTCTTTCTCTTTATGAATTTGTACAGATTGAAGACATTAATATCTACATTAATCACCTAGACTATGGTGTTTTTTAGCACTATATGAAATACATGTTCTCTTAGTCTCTTCATCTCCTACTACATGCATTTCATCAAGGATAATGTAGATTTTGTATTTGTTTGAACTATGGACACTGAGTCTTCTACATATTCATCCACCTCACTTGGGCTAGCCTTCCTCTTCCTTATCAAAGTGAAGAGGAACTCTTCACTTTCATGGGCCATAATTGAGCTAGACTAGGGATACTCAACCTAAATCCTCACTACCCTCTTCATTGTGCCTTTGGTAGAATAAAATCTCATCCCAATTTGTGGTATAGAGAGGACCACCTGAGGCCTCTCTTGTCTTGTTGCATGTGAAATGTCTTTGACCCAATTCAGGGAAATAGTATGTGTTAGCTTTATTTTAGGTAGATATAATGGAGGTGATTGAGTTGAGGCAAAGGTTAAATCTATAAAAAGAATTTGAGGTAAGATTTTTGGGTCTATTTTCCCAAGTGTGCTAAATATAAATCTTATAGGACCAATGTTTAAGATAAATAAAAGCAATTCGGGAGGCATATTCACCTTTACAGCTATGGTGATATTAATTGGGGATAAAGTAAAAGGTGTTTTAGAGAAGTTAAATAATTTTGAGATGTGATTTAATGGCCTTGCTCATGCTAGGGAACCAATGGAAAATTATTCACTTTTTATTATTGTTTGGGAAGGAGTGGAACCTATAACTTGAATAATAATAGTGCATTGGGAGCTTGATGAAGATGAAACATTGGTGGTGGCATGGGAAATGAAGTGGGGGATGGAGAATCCCAAGGACATAATATTTTGGCTCATGTTAGTATCAATTAAGGACTTAGTGGTGGTTGTTATAGTTCTATTTATTGATGGAGGAGGCAATGGGGAAATAATGGTGGAAGAATCAAATATAGAAGCAAAAATAGATGTAGATATAGATGTTATTGGAAAATAAGTTAGTGGAAAGGTACTTACATAACGATCTTGAGGTATGCTAGTGGTAACAACATTAACTCAAGGATATGATGGAGGCATTAATGTTCATTTCATGGTGGTTTTTAGATCCTTCTTCCTCTTGTAAACCTTCTCAATATTCCTCCCAGCTAGTGCCTACAATTATTCCATAGAGAGATCAATGCCTTATTGAAATTCACCAAGATTTATAAAAGTTGTTAGGTTGTGGAGCTAAAAGCTTCACTGATGCAGACATGGAAGAGGTTGCAGGATGAGTTGCTGAGTGTCAGAAGAAACTGGCGTTGGTCTGGCCAACCAACGTCGGCAGGATAAGATAGGAAGGCAACTGACGTCGGTCAGAGATCAACCGGTGTCGGTGACCCCAGGCAGACAGGGACCGATGTCGGTCGCCTGTGTGGTTTGACTGTGAGCTTATTACGGGTAGTTAGCTAATGAACCAAGTGTTTGCATGATTAGATCTATTTTTAGACTGAGAGCTGTGGATCTAATTATTGTAATTAGATGTCTAATTATTGTTTGGATGAGATCTATATAATAGACTCATGGTTGTATTGGAAAGGTGTTCTAGTTTGAGTTGAGAAAAGTTTGTTCCTTCTGTGTGTGAGGTGAGCAAGGGTGTTCCTCCTAGTTCCACAGCAGTACCAAGGTGGGTGCTGGTTTTGGAGAGTCAACAGGATTCTTCAGGTGTGTAGGATCTTGGTCACAGGTGCATAGCCTATATAGGAGATCTACATGGTAAGTAAGATCGTTGATCTGCAGATGTATGTGTGTGCAAGGTCAAGGTTCACAGGTGTGCAGAACTGGGTTAATTTGTAGGTGTGCAGGATCATATAGACAGCAACACAACAGGGAGCAGTATCAAGCAGGATCTACTTGGAGTACAAGTGTGTACTCGGATAGAGCAAAGAGGAAGGCAAGGGAGTTCCTTCCATAAGTATGGTCTATTGAATTGCAGGTTGTTGCAGGTTCATGGGAGATCTACTTGAAGTACCTTGAGTACTTGTGGAGTACATGGAGTACTTGTGGAGTGCGTGGAGCACTTGTGGTGTGTGTGGAGCATGGGAGGTGAACACCAACTCTGTATTTGAGTTGGGTGTTGGGACCTGAGAGGGAGAGCTTTGGGGAGAAGAATTACTATTCACTTGAGGTGTGGCGAGCCTCTAAAGAGGTGGTGGAGAAGAAGTGGCATCTTCTTTATTGTATTCTTTTTTGTATAAAGTGTTAATACAAGTTGTGTATTGTCTCTCAAATCATGTGTTATTCTGAATTCTAGTTACTTGGTGAATCTGGTTAATTTCTGCATATTAAGTTGCTTGGTTTGGTAATCAATTATATGCTTCCGGTTTATTTCCCAACACATGGTATAAGAGCTGAGGTTGCAGGAAGCAGGTTTTGTGTTTGGTTACAGGGCACTCTCAGGGGTTTTTGATTGAGTGGGAGTAGAGAAATGGTAGATGAAAGTAAGCTAAGAATGGAGGAGTTGAAAAGCACAGATGGTCACTCACGGTCCTATGGAAAGAAAGAGCAGGTAAAATATTATTTTTGGTTGGTAGCAGATCAGCATGAAGAAACTGAAGAAGCAGATGTAGCAGGGGTTGTTTCACAAGATGATCTGAGAGGTTTCTTGGATAAAGTTGAATCTTGGATAAAATATTCGGTTGCCTCTTTCCATGCAACCCTAGGTAGAGGAGCTGGTGAGCCTTGCCAAAGATTTGGCAAAGGGGAAGTGAAGCTGAAATTGCAGGCGGCCAACACACAGGTGTTGATGAAGGTCATGCAGGTCCCAGGTTTGGAGATATGGCTAATTTCTTCAGAAAGATTGGGTGATGAGAGATGCACAAGAACTCTCACAACGGATGCACTTGAATTAGCTGGTGGTAAGAAAGCAAGTACTCTTTATCTACTTGTGTATATTATTGATTCTTCTTTTGTTGTGGAGATGTTGCTTCGTAGGCTTGGTCACATGAGCAAGAAGGAGATGCATGTTCTTAAGTGGAAGATAGATATATTTGACAGGCTTAAGAACTGGAAAGCCTTGGTGTTCTTGGAGGAGATGGTAGACAGAACCCAGTGGATGGTGCTGGATACTTTTGAGCAGGGCAGTTTGGACATGGGGATTGATTCAAAGGAGCTCACGGGTAAAAAGTCATCACTCACAGGTGAACACAGGTACCGACGTCAGTTAGGAGGAATCGGCGTTGAACAGACAGGTGCCGATGTCGGTCATGTGCAGACCAAAGCTGGCAATGTCGGGCAGGGTAAGACTGACATCGGTCAGGAGGGTTGACATCGGCAGTAGGTAAGACTGATGCCGGTTAGGAGGACCAACGTTGGCAGTAGGGACACCAATATCTATAGGGTCAGTAGTTAGGGACAGATGCATGGAAATCGATGTTGGTCAAATGCAGACTATGGGGTGACTGAGGTTGGTCACTGTAACAGATTTTGGGTGGACAACGCTATCAAGGAGTCTCAAACACCCATACAGAGGACTGAAGACGTAAGTAGGCCCTCAAATTCATTGTTCCTCTTCTTTATACATGTTGCTGATTGTAGAGCAGGAAGGATCCAGGAAACAGGTGTGAGCTTGGCATGGATGAGGATGTGATTCCTTGGAGGTGAACCAAATAGGTATTTTTGGTAGGGTTGCCAGCTGGATGAAAGCACAGAGATGAATGGATACCTTAGTTGAAGAATAGAGAGAATGGATACGTGAGACAGAAGACCAGGTCATATGGTCTTTAGGAGTTGCAGGACAGTGGTACAAGTTTTGACAGGTGGAGGACGAAGCATGGCTTTAGTCAATGTCAGGTAACTACTGTGGTTTGCCATACCAGGTGGATGATGAGTCATGACATCATTCTATTGCTGTATGTGGATGGTATGTTTTGCTAGTAGGATTGTACATATAGGGTTTTCCTGAGCTAAGGGTAAGATTAGTTCAGTATCATGTCATGAGGAATTTGGAGCAGCAAAATTCTTTGACATGGGAGACATGGAGATCATAGGTTGATTTTGTCTCGAGTGGGAGCTGATGTGAATCAGGTGTTGGTGAGGCTCAGGATGCAGAGCTGGAGCACACTAAGGGCTGGACAGGTACAATGTCCAAAATCACATGAGGTCTGGTATGGACCTGAGTATTCCCATGCAGTGGGAGCTGTCAGAGAGTTAAGAGCCAATTCGGGGAAGTGGGTTCTCAGGTACTTGAGAGGGACTGGTAGTAGGGATTCATGCTATGCAGGGTCAGGACTTCACTACATGTGTTTGTAGGTTTGGATGTGGTAGGGTACTCGAATGATAGGTGGTACATCACAGGTTGTGTGGTGTGTTGTCTTCAAGATTGATCTTGAAGAGGGATACAAACCAGGAAATAGATTAGATGGGGTACAAGTATAGGTACAGTGCAGCTATTTATCTCCAAGTGGGAGATTGTTAGGTTGTGGAGCTAAAAGCTTCACTGATGCAGACATGGAGGAGGTTGCAGGATGAGTTGCTGAGTGTCAGAAGAAACTGGCGTTGGTTTGGCCAACCGACGTCGGCAGGATAAGATAGGAAGGCAACTAACGTCAGTCAGAGATCGGCCGGCTTTGGTGACCCCAGGTAGACAGGGACCGACGTCGGTCGCCTGTGTGGTTTGACTGCAAGCTTATTACGAGCAGTTAGCTAACGAACCAAGTGTTTGAATGATTAGATCTATTTTTAGACTGAGAGTTATGGATCTAATTATTGTAATTAGATGTCTAATTATTGTTTGGATGAGATCTATATAATAGACTCATGGTTGTATTGGAAAGGTGTTCTAGTTTGAGTTGAGAAAAGTTTGTTCCTTCTGTGTGTGAGGTGAGCAAGGGTGTTCCTCTTAGTTCCACAGTAGTACCAAGGTAGGTGCTGGTTTTGGAGAGTCAGCAGGATTCTTCAGGTGTGTAGGATCTTGGTCACAGGTGCATGGCCTATATAGGAGATCTACATGGTAAGTAAGATCATTTATTTGTAGGTGTATGTGTGTGTAAGGTCAAGGTTCACAGGTGTGCAGAACTGGGTTGATTTGCAGGTGTCCAGGATCATATAGACAGCAACACAATAGGGAGCAGTATCAAGCAGGATCTACTTGGAGTACAGGTGTGTACTCAGATAGAGCAAAGAGGAAGGTAAGGGAGTTCCTTCCATAAGTATGGTCTGTTGAATTACAGGTTGTTGCAGGTTCATGGGAGATCTACTTGAAGTACCTTGAGTACTTGTGGAGTATGTGGAGTACTTGTGGAGTGCGTGGAGCACTTGTGGTGTGCGTGGAGCATGAGAGGTGAACACCAACTCTGTATTTGAGTTGGGTGTTGGGACCTGAGAGGGAGAGCTTTGGGGAGAAGAATTACTATTCACTTGAGGTGTGGCGAGCCTCTGAAGAGGTGGTGGAGAAGAAGTGGCATCTTCTTTATTGTATTCTTTTCTGTATAAAGTGTTAATACAAGTTGTGTATTGTCTCTCATATCATGTGTTATTCTAAATTCTAGTTACTTGGTGAATCTGGTTAATTTCCGCATATTAAGTTGCTTGGTTTGGTAATCAATTGTGTGCTTCTGGTTTATTTCCCAACACGTGGTATCAGAGCTAAGGTTGCAGGAAGTAGGTTTTGTGTTTGGTTACAGGGCACTCTCAGGGGTTTCTGATCGAGTGGGAGTAGAGCAATGGCAGATGAAAGTAAGCTAAGAATGGAGGAGTTGAAAAGCACAGATGGTCACTCACGGTACTATGGAAAGAAAGAGCAGGTAAAAGATTATTGTTGGTTGGTAGCAGATCATCATGAAGAAATTGAAGAAGTAGATGTAGCAGGGGTTGTTGCACAGGATGCTCTAGGAGGTTTCTTGGATAAAGTTTAATCTTGGATAAAAGATTCGGTTGCCTCTTTCCATGTAGCCCCAGGTAGAGGAGCTGGTGAGCCTTGCCAAAGATTTGGCAAAGGGGAAGTGAAGCTGAAATTGCAGGCGGCCAACACACAGGTGTTGATGAAGGTCATGCAGGTCCCAGGTTTGGAGATATGGCTAATTTCTTTAGAAAGATTGGGTGATGAGAGATGCACAAGAACTCTCACAGCGGATGCACTTGAATTAGCTGGTGGTAAGAAAATAGGTACTCTTTATCTACTTGTTTATATTATTGATTCTTCTTTTGTTACGGAGACGTGGCTTTGTAGGCTTGGTCACATGAGCAAGAAGGAGATGCATGTTCTTAAGCAAAAGATAGATATATTTGACAGGCTTAAGAACTGGAAAGCCTTGGTGTTCTTGGAGGAGATGGCAGACAGAACCCAGTGGATGGTGCTGGATACTTCTGAGCAGGGCAGTTTGGACATGGGGATTGATTCAAAGGAGCTCGTGGGTAAAAAGTCATCACTCATAGCTAAACACAGGTACCAGCATCGGTCAGGAGGAATCGGCATCGAACTGACAGGTGCCAATGTCGGTCATGTGCAGACCAAAGCCGACGATGTCAGGCAGGGTAAGACTGACATCAGTCAGGAGGGATGACATCGGCAGTAGGTAAGACTGATGTTAGTCAGGAGGACCGACATTGGCAGTAGGGACACCAATATCTATAGGGTCAGTAGTTAGGGATAGACGCATGGAAATCGACGTCAGTCAGATGCAGACTGTGGGGTGACCGAGGTTGGTCACTGTAACAGATTTTGGGTGGACAACACTGTCAAGGAGTCTCAAACACCCATATGGAGGACTGAAGACGTAAGTAGGCCCTCAAATTCATTGTTCCTCTTTTTTATACATGTTGCTGATTGTAGAGCAGGAAGGATCCAAGAAATAGGTGTGAGCTTGGCATGGATGAGGATGTGATTCCTTGGAGGTGAACCAAACAGGTATTTTTGGTAGGGTTGCCAGCTGGATGAAAGCACAGAGACGAATGGATACCTTAGTTGAAGAATAGAGAGAACAGATATGTGAGATAGAAGACCAGGTCATATGGTCTTGAGGAGCTGCAGGACAGTGGTACAGGTTTTGATAGGTGGAGGACAAAGCATGGCTTCAGTTAATGTCAGGTAACTACTGTGGTTTGCCTTACCAGGTGGATGATGAGTCATGACATCATTCTGTTGTTGTATGTGGATGGTATGTTTTGCTAGCAGGATTGTACATACAGGGTTTTGCTAAGCTAAGGGTAAGATTAGTTCAGTATCATGTCATGAGGAATTTGGAGCAGCGAAATTCTTTGACATGGAGGACATGGAGATCATAGGTTGATTTTGTCTCGAGTGGGAGCTGATGTGAATCAGGTGTTGGCGAGGCTTAGGATGTAGAACCGGAGCACACTAAGGGCTGGATAAGTACAGTGTCCAAAATCACATGAGGTCTGGTATAGACCTGAGTATTCCCATGCAGTGGGAGCTGTCAGAGAGTTAGGAGCCAATTTAGGGAAGTGGGTTCTCAGGTACTTGAGAGGGACCGGTAGCAGGGATTCATGCTATGCAGGGTCAGGAATTCACTACATGTGTTTGTAGGTTCGGATGTGGCAGGGTACTCGAATGACAGGTGGTACATCATAGGTTGTGTGGTGTGTTGTCTTCAGGATTGATCTTGAAGAGGGATACAAACTAGGAAATAGATTACACGGGGTACAGGTACAGGTACAGTGCAGCTGTTTATCTCCAAGTGGGAGATTGTTAGGTTGTGGAGCTAAAAGCTTCACTGATGCAGACATGGAGGAGGTTGTAGGATGAGTTGCTGAGTGTCAGAAGAAACTGGCGTTGGTCTGGCCAACCGACGTTGGCAAGATAAGATAGGAAGGCAATTGACGTCGGTCAGAGATCGGCCAGCGTCGGCGACCCCAGGCAGACAGGGACCGACATCGGTCACCTGTGTGGTTCGACTGCGAGCTTATTACGGGCAGTTAGCTAATGAACCAAGTGTTTGCATGATTAGATCTATTTTTAGACTGAGAGCTGTGGATCTAATTATTGTAATTAGATGTCTAATTATTGTTTGGATGAGATCTATATAATAGACTCATGGTTGTATTGGAAAGGTGTTCTAGTTTGAGTTGAGCAAAGTTTGTTCCTTCTGTGTGTGAGGTGAGCAAGGGTGTTCCTCCTAGTTCCATAGCAGTACCAAGGTGAGTGCTGGTTTTGGAGAGTCAGCAGGATTCTTCAGGTGTGTAGGATCTTGGTCACAGGTGCATGGCCTATATAGGAGATCTACATGGTAAGTAAGATAGTTGATCTGTAGGTGTATGTGTGTGCAAGGTCAAGGTTCACAGGTGTGCAGAACCGGGTTGATTTTTAGGTGTGTAGGATCATATAGACAGCAACACAATAGGGAGCAGTATCAGGTAGGATCTACTTGGAGTACAGGTGTGTACTCAGATAGAGCAAAGAGGAAGGCAAGGGAGTTCCTTCCATAAGTATGGTCTATTGAATTATAGGTTGTTACAGGTTCATGGGAGATCTACTTGAAGTACCTTGAGAACGTGTGGAGTACGTGGAGTACTTTTGGAGTGTGTGGAGCACTTGTGGTGTGTGTGGAGCACAAGAGGTGAACACCAACTCTGTATTTGAGTTGGGTGTTGGGACCTGAGAGGGAGAGCTTTGGGGAGAAGAATTACTTTTCACTTGAGGTGTGGCGAGCCTCTAAAGAGGTGGTGGAGAAGAAGTGGCATCTTCTTTATTGTATTCTTTTCTATATAAAGTGTTAATACAAGTTGTGTATTGTCTCTCATATCATGTGTTATTCTGAATTCTAGTTACTTGGTGAATCTGGTTAATTTCTGCATATTAAGTTGCTTGGTTTGGTAATCAATTGTGTGCTTCCAATTTATTTCCCAACAAAAGTAGGGTTAGGATAATATAGGATTTGTACAAAATCTCCCATAGCAAATTTAGAGATCAATGGTGGTCCTTGGGAGGGGCCAAGATGACTGCTAGATCCTCCTTAATCAAAGCTTTGAGGTAGGTCCTAACTAATTTAAGTGGCAAGTCATGGAGGTTTACATGGCCTATTCCTAATAAGAAGAGCATTGTTTTATTCTTATTCATCATACCTTTCCTCGTAATCATTATCAAACATGCTCCCATGGGTTTGTGGTGGTTGAGACCTAATAATATATTCCTTTTTCTTCACTTTGTCTAGTTTCATCTCTAACTCAATTTTTTTCCTCATTACATTATTAAAAACCACCTTATCATTAATAAAATCTCTATATATCCATTCATGAACTTCTTATTGATGTTTTTACCCCATTACCACACCCTTATTTAATTTTAATGGATGTTTTGCAATGACATTATCACAATCCGAAGGTCTAGAATCATCCTTAGGCAATAGGTAAGAATCCCTATGCCTAGAAGCTACAATAACTTTGTGCCACTTTGTGATCCTAATTATCCATAGATTGTAAATAACTTTGTGATCCTTGATCATCCATGAGAATAGCTCCTATTAGGTTAGTTACCCATGATGCCAAGACCTTCTTCAAGGAGTGCACATCATACCAATTATCAGGGATGACTTAGTTGTACTATATTTATGGGGAGGGAAGGTCATAATACTTATCAAATATCAACCCTAATATGAAAGCAACTAGGATCCCCTATGACATTGATTTGAGTAGACTATCATCAGATATTGACCTTCCAAAGATATCATAAACTCATTCAGTACATGGCATGACCTCTAGCTTAGTTACATCCTTATGGAGACTGACTGCATTGATGTCTAGGATATTTGAAGCTAATTAGATTATATTAGTCACGGTATCGTCCTCATCAATATCCATATCTAACATTACATTGAAATAAATTTTGTTGTACTACATGTCACTAGATGTAATGGCCTTAGGAATGAATTTAGTATCTTTGAATATGATGGAAGTACCATATTGGAATAAAAATTCATCATTTCCAAAATAACTCCTCTTACCTAGAGTAGAGGGACCTACTTGTGCCATATTTCACAATGCTCTAGGTATAAATCAACATCATTTTATATCCTTATACAAATTTTGCTCTTCGATATTGGAATTTGGGATTAGTTTGTAAACATAATGACCTTTATCAAAATAAGTGAGCATAGATAACAAAAAGAGCAATCACATATAATTTTTAGATTACAAATAGCAATATCTTTGATTTTGTATCCTTTTGAAAGATCACTCTCATTAATGCAATGTTGATGATGATTCTATTTCATGCCATGTCAATGGAAAGCTTGATAAATTTACATATATTTGAAACAATTACATATATTTTAAATATAAATAGAGAGGGGATAAATGGATATATATAGGGTAAGGAGTGTAAATTATTACTTTTGGAGATTAATTGAACTAGGATAAAAATTTAACTTTATTTCATCTTTGATTTTCCATAAATTTTACATTGAAAGATAAATATTACCATATTTTAACATGTGGGTACCACCTGAGATATAGCTAAATACTCACATTGCTTGAATATGGCTAAGTTGCCTAGTCAACTAAAAATCTAGACATATTTTACCTTTTGATTTCCTCATGAACTCTCAATATGAATCTTTGAGTGATGAACCATCTACATCCTACCACATGGCATCTTTTAATTTATAGTGAGCTCTCAAGTGGTTCCTTTTAGTTATGATTAGTTATGGGAGTGCCATGGGTCAATCTCTTAGGTAATCATAGCTTTCCTTTACCATATGGCTCTCTCAAAAGGTAATCATAACTTTCCTTTCCAGGTGTCTCAATCAAAAAAAATTCAAATAGCTATTGGTAACTTGGAATTAATCAGGTGGCTTAGGAATAGACACACATCCCTCTCAAAGCTGATCTCATGGATTTATCATAGAAACATGGGAATGACATGGGACATCATTTTATGAGCCCAAAGGGGACACAACATTATCATGGACTCTTGTTTGTTCTTCTACCAAGTGTCATGCTTAGAAGGTGACTTCAATAGTTATACATCACCAAACCTTGATCAAATGGTTCAAGTACAATGATGTGTCTACCTTATCAGCTCTCATGATCTTCAAATGGATGTAATATACTAAAAACACATAGTGACCATGGATGAATGGAAATGGAACACACATCACCTCGAAAGGCTACTTATGTCTAACTAGTTTTGATTGAGACATGTAATGACATCTTATGGTCTTCTAAATTTTAGTGAGATGAAAAGGGGATGCATGATGTCTCATATTGAATGTGTTTTCTCTCATAGTTTAATATCTTGACACTTATCCCCAAGATTTGAATTATAATGGCTATCTTCTTTGTGAGCCCTCTAGATGATGTCACATGGCTTATGGATTCGTATATTTACTCTAGGTGTCTTTCATGAGATGTGATGAATCCTTAGATAAATATGAGGAATGGTAGATAAAAACATTTTCATCTTGTGAGTCATCATAAATTATAACTTGAATTTGACATCATATGAATTCAAGTGAGAAATCATGTTATCTTCTCAAAGATGTCATTACCAATCTTAAGCAAATTTAATCAAGTTTTAAGAAATAATCTTCAATCAAATTCTTTAAACAAAATATAATGTTAGTTTAATAAAACCTAATGAGGCTTGCTATATTTATGTCTATTAAAAATCCTAGTCATCCTTCTTTTGGTGAAAGCTTATCTATACATCATTGAAGTGTTCATGGTTAATAATTCATTATCAAATAAAAACTGAATAAGACTTGTAATAATTTGAATATTTATAAGTAATAATAATCATTTAAATAATGAATAATTAGTCAAAAATTACAAAAAACACAAATAATATTAAATTAAATCAAATCCATATGGTCTAATGATTTAGTATGCTTGGCATCTTGGGCATTTGGGAAAATAAAGAAAGGAGGGTCCCCATTCTAGGAATAGTGGACTGTTAATCATTGAAAATAATCAATATCTTTATATATAATTTTATTAGGAAATTATAAAGGTAAAAAATAAGGAGGTTCCCTTATTCCTATAATTATAATAACTACCATTAGGGAAATACCAATAGTCTCCCCATTTATCAGTGGCATTTTTCAAGTTTTATGATAGCCAATGAATGTAGTGCCATGAATAAATCGGTACACCTAAGGGTAAATTTTTTTAAAAATCCTCTCAATTTTATCTCTAAATATGAAAATAAACATGAATAAATTATTCATAGGTTTATTTCTCAATGTATTCAGTTGATGGTTTCCATAACTCTTGATTTACCCTATGGATTGTGCTAAGGACTGCATCTAATAAATAATACATCATATAAAATTTCCTAAATATGAGCATCTACTTAGGTTGATACATCTTGTTTTTCAACCTATCACATATAACTTCTCATAAGGAGAAAACATTGTCTAATGTCAACATAATGTCTAGTAGAGGGACCCATTCTAATTAAACATAAGTGATACTAAGAAAGCCATATAGTTTATTTAGGAGAGACATGGTTTTCCTAATCTCTATTATAAATTTGATAATCCCACTAGAGGAGAGAGATCCCTTGGGATTTAATATTTATCCTTTTATTAACCATTAATTAAGTTTTCCATCTATTGTGTTGTTCTCAAGCCATGAATTGGCCAAGACTTGGTTATAAGCAATCTCAGTAAATGGCAGCCTAAGATACCTTTTCAAATCCCTTATAGAGATATAATAAATTACACTATTTTCCCTTTTGATGTCTAGGAGATATATAGCATAAGTTAAATTAAAATTAATCTTAAAACATATCGATATGGGGCATTACCTCAATTTTTTACACTACTTGATAAATTCTTATAGTTTTGAGAGGCAATAAGTCATCAATGTATTGATTTTCATCCTCATATAACTTTGTGTAGAGTAAGGAACCATTGATTATATTTCATTATAGATTGTTTATTAAAGTGGTAATTTGAACTTGAGGGTACTCTTATTAAATATTGTGTCCATATATTATGTATGTCTCATGAAAAAGTATTTATAGGGGGGTTAGACACATATTGAATTTATGGAGGAATGCATTTTAGTGATTCCAAGATGTATGTTTATTTTATTACCTATATGAAAATTATCTACATATTTTATATAAAAATAGGGCATGTGGTCATAGGAAATCTCAAAATCACAATGTTTGTTTCAATATTGATTACAAACTAACTTGAATTTCTCTTAGATTTTGCATATATCATCTAAATTCTATGCCATGAATTCCCAATGAGTTTGAATTCAATGTAACTAATGGATTTTTATGTCATTCCAATTTAAATTTGAATGTGTTAGTCAACTTTTTTTGGTTTACTTACTTGCCAAATGGGAACTATTCATTAACTTTATGTGTCTAGTCATCATGCTCTAGACAGCTATCAATATATTGCTTACCCACTTTTTTGCCCTTCTATCAAAATCATTTATATATTATTTGGGCCAAAGTCTCCCATATTGTGACACTTGTCTAATTTTATCTCACTTTGAACTTTATATTTGTATCTTTGATTTATATGTTTTAGGGCCATAAGTTATTATAATTATGCAATATGGATCTACTTTAGTCCTATAAGGACTTGGGGGATCATAATCATGTGTTTTTTAGATCTTCAGACTTTATTTGTCTACATATATATTAAATGTGATGGAATGGTAATATGTGTCATGATCTAAAGGATTTGGGGGCATGGAGACTTGTAACCACATGACCATTAGATCATTGAATGAATATATATTATTTGAAGATTTTAAACAATATAATTATGCCACTTTTCATCTTCACAAAGAATAAATACTCATAGGTATCCAACCACAGTGCCTCAGGGCCATTAGACTTATGTAATACTTTCATAGATACAAGTTAATGTAAATATGCCATCTACCAAGCATTTAGGACCATGGGGTCTTGAAACCATTAGATCATTAACTTTACTTTCAAATCCTTTAGGGTTATATGTAATGAAAAATCATCGAGTGGCATGTTCTTAGGGCTCAAAGACTCAAAACTCTTAGCACGTTATTTGAAAAATAAAAGGCTCCATATATTTTAGTAATGACACTTGACCAAATCTCAAAACTTATGATCTTTGAAGACTTATAAACTTTCATAAAAGGATATGGTTATGTTTGGATAATGTAAAAATGCCACATGTCACCATTTTTGGTGAATATATTTCTATCCCCTATGGAAATACCTTTGACCAGTCTTTGTGGGTATTCTTATGAGTATATAAACTATAAGAAACTATAATTAATTAAATTAATGTTTTTGGTCTAAATAAACCATGAAAAAAAATCAAGTTTTGAGATGAATTAAAATAATTATTCAATATTTTATTTTAATAATATAAACTTAATGTAAATTAAGACTTTAGGAGCAACCTTATACTTTTGAAAAATATAAAACTAGAGTCATAAATGTCTAAGTATTAGAAGACCTTTGATAAAATCATTCAAGTCATAGTGGGTCTCCATTAAACTTAATAAAATGGGGTGTGTTTGTGTGTGTGTGTGTTAAGGCAAAAAAAATGGTGATTCATAGGGGAAAGTACTCTTAAGTATTTGAGAACCCATAATTTCAATAACACATCATGATCAAATTTTATCTATAATAAGGAAATAATCAACAAACCAAACATTGAAAAATACTCATACCTTCTCATGTAACATACTAACTCTTTCCATTACTTGGATTTGTTTGTGATTTTGTGACTTTATTTCCCCTTGTTATGAGAATTTTGGAAAAGTCTTGGAAAAAACAATGTAAGTTTCATGTCAAATTTATATTTTATATCTAATTAATAAGGGAATCATGGGCATTTATTTGATACCATCTAGGCATCCATAGCCCTAAAATAGATACTTATCATTCCACTTAAATCCTTTGTTTACTACTAATTAGGCATTCATATCTCTAATAGAGATTGATTGAATCACTCATATTCTATCGATTTGTTTTTTTTTTTGAAACACATATAACAGAAGGGTTAGGAACCACTATTGGCTAGGTAGATGTATAATAATAAAACTTATTTTATCAGTATGTCCCTACCCATGTGTTTCCATTTCTATGTTTTATCTCTCATAAAATTTTTAGCATAAAATAGTGAACTTAATCATTATAAATATAAAGTATTTCTAAAAATTTGCATGAGTATATTAGAGTAAAACCTAGAGATATACAAAACTCATTTAGTCTAGTAAGAACCTAATTCAATCATACCACATACCTCAATCCTAGAAGCTCAATTATAGTCAAAATAAATCCTTATGAATGCCAATTGTTATTTCTTATATAATGTATCCTTATTTTTGGCATGTCCTTTGTGACATCATTATAGTAAATTTGTTAGTCTATTCTATGATTTTAGAAAACTAACCTAGAAAACATAAAAACTAATCTACTAAAATGAAATGTATAAAGCAGGAAAGACTATTCCTATGAGACATGAAATTTAGTCTAAAAATAAGAAATATAATCTATAAAGAAACAAAACTAGTCTAGAAAGCAAGAAATCTAACCTACTCCTATGTTTATACCTCCACCTATAGTTACACAAATATGTCTCTAGTGGGAGTAGTCATGAAATAATGCTTCAAAAATTATCCATTGAATGGAAAGGCAAGGTCATTTCCTTGAAGGTCATTTAGGTAGAAGGCATTGTTACCTAGGATTTATGATATCTAATATGGTCCAATCCATAAATGAGTGAATTTGTCATCATTTCTTTTCTTTTCATGTTACTTATCCCATATAAGTACTAGATCCAAAATACTAGAATATTTAATCTTGGATCTCTTATCAATCCAAATTTTGACAATATTTTGATGTTTATTAAAGTTGTCCAATGCTTTAGTTATTTCATCTTCCATCTAGACTATATCTAATAGTTTTAAATTTATTCTTTCAACTTCTCCCATATACTCTTGTATAAACTGGTACATTGATATCTTGAGATTAATAAATAAGATTGGTTTTTGTCCATACACTAGTAGAAAAGGTGAATCCTTGAGGGCTATTTATGCCTATTTATATTTGCCCATAGTTCATACGTCAATAAGATATGTCATTCTCTTGGTTTTTCTTGAATTGATTCCTTAATGGAATCTATTAGGTTCCTATTGGTAAACCCAACTACTTTGTTTACTTTTGGATATTATCTATAAAATAGCTTGATGGTAATTTGGTTTTCATAGGACCATTCTATAAATTCAAAAGATTGAAAATCTAGACCATTGTCATAAACTAAGGAAACTAGAGTGCCAAACCTAGTCAATATATTTTATTCCAAAAACTTGATAACATTGATTGATGTGGATTTATTTGTTGTTGTATATTTTTTCCACTTGGTGCAGTAATCAATAGTTTTGAGGATAAACATACGTTCTATTAAATAGTTTAGGTTTATCACCTCAATAATATCAATACCCCATTGGAAAAATGTACGTTCTTAAATAAATAGATGTAAAGTCATGGAATCATTCACATCTCTCTTCCTAATTACCTAACACTCATGGTATGTCCTAACATGATTATGGGAATCATTGAATATTTTAGTCCAATAATATCTCATCCTAAGAATTTTATGATTCATTGTGTTTCATGAGGGATGCCCAATGCCTATCCTCTAATACATATTATTTAGGATATTTTTAGATTATATTTTGAAACACACCTCAAATAAATGAATTCATAGTTTTTTTATATAAGAATACCTTTTTGATCATGTAATGAGCTGATTGGATCCTAAAGGATTTCATTTTTATCTCTATTTATCTTAGGGGACAAGTTCTTATGAGTAGGTAATGTCTGATCTAAGCATACCACTCATCATTGGAAACCTAAGTTTCATTAATTTATTCAATATTGATGTGTGGATTAATCTCAATCATTAGTTGGATTATTCCATGGTCTATTACCATCTTTTCTGGTCTAATCTCAAGATCAAAATCTTATAAATGTTCCATCAATTTTACTTTTCTTTCACCCAAATCATTCTATCCAAGCATGAAATTGATAGTTAGGCCTGAAATAATGTCATATGATTTATTTCTTAGGATATATTGTAATAAAATTTTTATATATATGATAAAAGTATATATTTTATGTCTATCATAGAGTATTTAAACTCAGAATCCTTCATATTTCTCCTCATAAAGGCAATGGGATGTTAATTGTATTATACATTTTGTGTAAGCATAATGACTATAGTATGTTCTAAATTAAATGAATAAATATATAAATCCTTACTAAAGTTTGGACTAATCAAAACTAGAGCTTGAGAAATGGTTGTCTTGATGTATTAGAAAGTTATTTGAGCTTTTGTTGTGTACTCCATCTTTGAATCTTACTTTTTCATCTCATTTAGTGGCTTAACAATATATATATATATATATATATATATATATATATATATATATATATATATATATATATATATATATATATATATATATATATATATTGAGAAATGAATTTTATCACTAAATTTATCATACCAAAGGACTTCATCTCCTTCTTATTTTGGGGTGTTAACTTGGAAATGTCTTGAAATAAATATGGATCAATGGGAATCTCATATCTAGTGATCCTAGTAGTTTTTCATTAGTAACTCTAAAGATGCTCTTATTTGGATTAAGTGACACTTCATACTTTATTAATCTATCAAACACTTTATGTAAGTGATATACATGATCAACTTTATCTTTAGAATATACTATCAATTCATCTATATAGATGATAATGAATTTTCCAAAAAGTCCCTAGAAATAATATTTCATGGCTCTCTATAAAGTTTGTCATATATTAATGAGAACAAATGACATCCTTTTATAGGAAAAAGTTCCCCACTTGGTGGTGAATTTGGTCTTTATCCTACATTTAACATTAACCAACACTTGGTTGTAACCTAGGAATTCATCTAGGAAGGATATCATCTTTGAACTAATTACCATATGAATTACCTCATCCAAATAAGGTATATGATAATTATCTTTCTCTAATGATCATTTTAAGTTTCTAAAATTAGCATAGAGTCTAATTTCTCATTTTTTCTTCTTGACAAGTACTAGATTAGTTACCTAGGTTGAATTCTAATTATCTTGGCATCTAGTAGCTTCTATACTTATATTTGGATTAAAGTTTCCATAATAGGATTCAAAATCCTTTGTCTCTATCTTAAATGATTATTATTGAGATTTAATGGAATAATATGTGTGATGACCATTAGATTGAATACCTTAAAGTTGTCATATGTCTAGGAAATCATGTTTTTGTACTTTATTAGTACATTCTTTAGTTTTTGTTTCTCACTTTTAGTGAAACTAAATCCATTATTCATAAACTACGGATGTTGGTTTATGCCTATATTATCTTTGAAAAAATTTGACTCCTTTTCTCTAGGTTATTTTTGCATCTAAGCTTGAGGGTCTACATAAAAATATGTATCTAAGGAGACCATACCAAAGGGAATTCAATCTCCTTTAGATGTAAGAAATAATATTCTCATAAGTATACAATATGTATGGGCTTAACATCTTTCTCATCTATCAGATAAGATTCAAAGGTTCCAAAACTAGTCATGAATTGCATAATCTATTGTTCATCCTCAAATACTTATAAGTGGTCCATCTTATCTGGGAATAAGGTACAAGGAACCAAATCCATAGATAATTTGTGCATCTTCTATTATTAGAGTGATGTAAGATTGGTATATGAGTCTACTAGGGAGTTTTCCATCTAGTTTTTCTCTCTTAGGATATACTTGATGTCAAAATCTTCAAAAGAATTGATCAGGTCCCATGTTCACTATTTATACTTCTTACAATAATTGACATTGCATTAAGAAATATTTCTTATATAGTTAACAATTTATTGGGTTAATGTATTGTCATCAACTAACTGATGGAAAAATGGGTATATCAACCATAGCACAATGAGATTTATACGGTAAAATGGGCATGGTTACCATAGCATAATGAGATAAATCTCTCCTCTCAGCAAGGGGAGGTTCTCTATAAACTATAATATACTAATATAAACTAAAAATAGACTCAGGGGTGAAATCATACTATCCATATTTATTTTTGTAGAGATGGTGTTCACAAAATAAAGGAGAATTCTTATGTAATTACTGAAGGCATTTCTATTCTTATAGAAATGATGTTCAACAAACAGTAGGAATCCTTCTTGGGTAATAACTGGATCCACAAGAAACCCATGAAAGTATAATGTCTTTCATTATTTCTCCTATAGATTTAGGACAAAGTAACACCATAGAGTGAAGTGCAGCACAAAGTCTCTACTAAAAACTACAACAGAGTAAAAGATTATGAAGAATAAGGGGAGCTCAAAGTCTCTCCAATATCCTAAAACATAAAACACACAGACTAAAGACAATTATGGCAGCACAAAGTCTCCCATAGTCAACTTTAGGACATATTTTAGATTATTTCCACTTGTTCTACTTATTTTATTAAATGGACAAGAATGTATTTAGGAAAAAGACATAAGAATGATTTCCTAGACAACAAAAACTATTTCAACACAAAGTCTGGAAGATCACTTGCTTTCTCATTCACTTGATAAAATATGATTAAGAGTCTGAGCTCAAAGCCTCAGAAATGCCTTTCAATTTGGGTAGAGTTTCACTTCTAATAATAGAGAGATCTACCTCATTAAAAATGAGAGATTAAAATATATAGCCTCCAAAGAAAGACTTTGGTGCTTATTTTCACAAAATGGCCCATGCTACATTGAATGCTTTGGAAGGAGGAAGTTATATGTAGGGGCCATGTTAGAGCTATTCAAATCATATCAAATGTCCTCTCCAAATCATGGGTCACTTGATCTTCTGAAAGGTAAGGCCACTCCTCTTTATGATAGTTACACGATTGTCCACTCATCTTCACTCAAATGAAAAAAAATAGGCCATGCCATTAAATGCTTGCACTCTCTGATATCCACCTGGTGGACTGATCCACCTACTGGGATAACTCTCCTTTAGATATTTTGGATTTCTTTATAACTTTCCCTCTTTCCTTACTACTTTTTTTCTCCTCCTGGTTATCTGAGCTCTTAGGGCTATCTTCTCGCCTTCTACTAGCTTCTTCAGCTCCTTTCTCAATAGATCACTAAGTTTGTCCTTAGTTCTACACTTGTTGAAAATCAATAGTTATTTCATCACCCTAAATTTGAAATCCAAGGGGATGTCATTGGTCACTTGAATCATTTTTAACCTTGAACATTTGAACCTTTCAGAGTTCACCACTTTAATGGTTGAATGGTTCGACAGTTCAGCGGTTCGGCAGTTCAATGTTTTGTAAAGAGCCACATTCACTTAGTCTTCTTTAAGAGTTAAATGTATCATTGAACCAATTGTTTTAACCATTCAATTGAATTATTTGGTTGAACCTTTTTTTGGAATCTTCCATTTAAACCATTTTCTTGAACTTTTAACTTTGAATCTTTAAACCCTTTGAACGTATTGAAGCTTTGAACTCATTGAACCTTTGAACTCATTGAACCTTTGAACTCTTTGAAGCCTTTGGAGGCAAAGTTCAATGGTTCAACAGTTCAATGGTTCATTCCATATTATTGAACCCCATTGTTTAACCTTTTGATTTAACCTTGGTGTTGAACCATCCTTATAATTATTTAGGAAATGCCTTAAGTGTTTTGAGATTTTTCCTTACAAAAGCCCACCTTTTAAACCTATAATTTCCTTAGCTAAAAAGGCTTGTGAAATTGAATAACTTGACTACTCAAAAAAATTTGAGAAATAAATAAAGAGACCATTTTATCCTATAGGACCAAAATGGTTGACATGTTGTCTATAAAAACAAGTGATAGATTTTGGGAATAACAGCTGGCTCTAGTTGGGAAACTTCCATCGATTGTATTTTGAAATAATTGGAGGGAGTAGAATCCAAACTCTAACTGATTTCATCTATGCCATTGGGATATGGATTAATGCCATCCAAAAAGAGAAAGGTACCAAAAACCAAATGAAAAACATAAAATAAACAAAGATTATACAAATGTACAACTGGACTTATTTGATACTTCAAGGATTAAAGTGATTCAGATGTTGCCCACTGTGGGGTAGTGAAAATGGTGTTCCATCTGTATATTTTATCAAGAAACTATTTTCACCATTTAATTGATGAATGGAAAATGGACCTCTCCATAAATAATCTAATTTTCTATGCATTCCTTTTGGTTCTCTCCTCTTGTCCCACAACAAGACTTGATCTCCAATCTAAAAATCATGAATCCTTACTTTTTGGTTAAAGAGTTTCTTTACCAGACTTTGATGTGTAGAAATATGGTCCACCACCATAGTTTGTTGCTCATTTAGTTTAGTCAAGCACATGATCCTCTTGTCGATAGAATCTTCAAATGTTTGATCTTTGACTGCCTTTGCCAACTTCAATGCTGGTAGTTCTAGGGTGATTGGTATCTCTACATTCAAACCATACAAAAGTTGAAATGGTGACATACCTATCACCCTTTTGGGTATAATTTTTTTTGCCCATAAAGTTTCAAATAATGTTTTATGCCAAGCTCTCTAATTATCATCTACCAGCTTCTTGATAATGGTCACCAGGTTCTTGTTGCTTGATTTTGCTTGACCATTTCCTTGCAGATAATAGTCAGAAGAGTGGGAGGGGATAATCCCATAATAGTAGTAGAACTGGGTAACCTCATGAGAAGATAAATAGGTTACATTATCTGTTACAATCTTGGTTGGAACTCCAAACTCAGAAATAATATTTTCCTTGAGGAAATTACATACCACTTCTAAAGTAGCATGCTTAACTAGAATGGCTTCCACCCACTTGGTAAAATAGTCTGTGGCCATGAGAAAAAGTCATGTCCAACACTTGAGGATGGGTTTACAAGGCCAATGAGATCAATACCCCATTGTTGAAATGGCTCTTTGATCATCAATAGCTTGAGAGGTAATGCATCCAACTTTATTTTCCCAATGAATTGTTGACACAGGTCACATCTACGCACCCAAGTGTATGAATCTCAAAATAGAGTAGGCCAATAGTACTTACTGCGTAGAATCCTATGGGTAGTCACAGGTGTATAAAAATGTCCTCCATAAGCCAAATTTTGGAAAGACTCCAAAATTTTGCTCTATTTCACTTTATCCACGTAATGAATAAATACCCCATCAAGGCTCCTCTTGTGTAAACCATTATCCCATAGGAAAAACTTAGCAGGTTTCAACTTAATAGTTCTCTTTTCTTTATGAGACAAGTGGGTAGGATACTCACCATAAGTAAGGAATGAGTGATATTTGAATACCACTCATTTGTAGTAGTGACAAAGAGAACTATAGGCATGTCTTTAACCTCTATTTTTTCTAGTATATTATCAATAATTAATTGTCAGAGACCTCTTCCTCGCACAAGCTTCATAGTTTTGATAACAAGATCAAACTCCTAGATTTTAGCAATCTAATTGCCCCTTTTAGTTCCAAGCTTATGTTGAGTTAGAATGGACTTTACTGTTGTATCAAGAACTAGAGCAATAGTGTGTGAGTTCAGGATGTAAAAATGGAAGTGTTTTACCACCTTAACCATAGCATAAGCATGCTTCTCCATGTTTGAATATTTTAGCTCATGAGCTTTGAGAGGACAACTCATGAAAGATATGGGGGACTCCACACCTTCTTTTTTCTGCTAAACCAAAATGGCTAAAAGCGTGTGTTTGAAAGTATAGCTATATATTATGAAGTCTTTGGTATAATATAGAAAAATAAAGATTAGGGCATGGGCGATAGCTTCCTTGATATCTTGAAATGTTAACTTGTCTTCTTTAGTCCAATGGAAAGTATCTTTACCCTTCATCATGTTGACAATGTGGTGAGTCTTCTCTGTGAATTCAGGAATGAACCTTCATAGAAAATTCACCTTTCCAATGAAATAATGGAAATACAATCTTATTATCAGGAAGAGAAATCTCTTGGATAGATTTGACTCTTTTTAGGTCGATCTTTATGCCTTCTCAGAATACAGTGTGATTGAGAAGTTTCCCTTTTGTAACCTAAAAAATTAATTTCTTAGGATTGAGAAAAATGCCATTTTGTTGACATCATCCCAGCACTTGTAAATGATGCACATGATTAGGATGATGTTTGGAAAATATGATCAAGTCATCAAGATATACCATCATGATCTTCCCCATTTCATTTTTAAAGGTAAGATCCATCACTCTCTAGAAGGTGGTGCTAGCATTGATCAAACCAAAATGCATTTTGTGATATGTAAAGGTGACCCAAGGTGTAGTGAAAGTGGTCTTATGTTGGTCTAATTAACCAAATTCCTCCTGATTATAACATAAAAAACTCTCTAACATTGATAACATCTCTGAGCTAGTCACTATTTGTAGTAGCTGATCCATGATGGGAAGGGGGTAGTTGTCTTTTAAAGAGGATTGATTTAGATATTTAAAATCAACACAGAGGCAAATTTCTCCACTCTTTTTTCTCGCAGGGATTATGTTCACAATCCAGGTGGAATGATGGATTGAAAAAATTATCCTCGCATTTAACATTGTCTAGATCTCAAAAAGAATAGTACCTAATATCTTGGGGTTGTACTACCTTTGTTTCTTCTTGTGAGGTAATGACCCAACCTTGAGAGGAATTTTATGCTAAATTTATTCAGGCTTGTAATATTTTAGATCATCATAAGAGTATGCCAAAACATCAATGTAATGGTGAAATAGAGTAATGAATTTGAGTTTTTCATTAGGAGTGTAACAATTCTTGATGTTAACCATTTTGGGATTATCTTCTGTACTCAAATTTATTTGATCAAAATCTTTGGAGGAACCTAAATCCATTTATAGCTTCTTGATAAACCTATCATGCTTATCGAATAGCTTCTCAAGAGAAACTAACCCTTTGGGAATTTTATTCCGTTTGAGTTGAAGGAACTCTTCACCAATTTTTAAATTTGTTTCAAAAGCTGATTCTTGGTGGTGGAGATTCACTGTCTTCAAAATAAAGCTCCTCAAAGTTATCTATTTGTTCCAAAAAAGAAATGATTTTGTTGTCACCATTAAACACCTACCAGTGGTCAACATTATCAGGTACACTTGGTTAAAAGATCAACTTAATAGTGTACTTTTTCCCTTTATAATCTTGGTGAGGAACCATGAGAGTTATAGAGACATCCAAGGAATCTGCTTGATCATTGAATTCTCTAGGCACCACAAAAATATTGAAAGCCTCAAAAATTTCAAGTTAGTCTCACACCAGATTGTGATAATGTCACAATCTTTCATTCTTGGTTTGATACAAGTTCCTCACCTGACAAACCACCAGTTTAGCATTTCCTCAATCATGAAGAAGCTTAACATCTTTAGCTTGAACAGCTTTCAATATGAGCAACAAAGATTCATACTCAGTGGTGTTGTTGATATTGCTAAACTAAAACTTATACCAATAGGTGAAAATATCTCCTTGTAGAGATATCAAAAAAAATTCAGCTCTAGAACTGGTAAAAGAATTGCTACCATCAAATTCTAAAATCTAGACATCATTAGAATTTGATCTCATTTCAGACTTCTCTTCATTAGAGACGGAAGATCCTTTTTTGTCTAAACTATGCTCCACTAATTCTTTGGATGTCTTGTCTAAATTTTTTGGATTTTCACTTATAGAAATTTTGTCTGATGAAATATAAACATTTTATATGGATATAAAATAGTTACCCATTCCTGAGGATTCAAATAGAATTTGAGCTTCAAGGTCAAATGTTTGAGTGACAATATATTTTGATTCCTTCTCAGGATGTAGCCTCTACATGATTCCCTTAACAAGTATCCTCACCTCAGATAGGTCCATGTTCAATTCTCCACCAACATCCTTGCAAAAAGTTTATCCAAGCAAAATGCCATAGGAAGATGGAACATCGGCCACCAAGACTGTCATTTTAATCCTTTTTTTTAGAAGGCCACAAATGCAAATTAGGCATCTTTGATTTGTCCTAAAATTGGCACTTGCTTATTTTTCATGGATAAACATCTCCCAAAATTTTTAGTCAGAGTGAGACCGAGAGAGTCTGCCACCTTGGCAGGCATCACATTGTCAGAGGTGCCAGAGTCTATTATACAGTTGCTCAACTTATGACCATATATCAACAGGGAAATATATAAGGGTTATGTCTTCCCAAGGGCAATAGGATGAGTAATGACAAGACTATTTTGATTGGTTGAATTCTTTGGGGGATCATGAGTCACCTTTGAAACATTTTGTCCTATAGGAATGGTTTTATTCTTGATGCATTCAACTAGCCTATCCAACTGCTCAGGATTGGTTTGTAAGTATTCAAACATAGACATTTGGATCTTAGTCTTTCTAGTATGATCAATTATGTCAAATAACTGAAATGAACTAGAAATAGAGGAAGGAAGTCCATCATTCTAGGTTTTATTGGGTGTGGTACTAGTCTAATAAATTAAAGTATAAGGTGCAGGGTTGTTGAGGTACTTAATTTTTTATTGATCACCAGGTCCTTTGATTAGAAAGGTAGTGAAGTCCCCCATTTATTAATTGAAATTACTGGTTGAGATTCTTCCCTTATTTTTCCCTTATTAGCTTGTTGAGTTGTTTGGTTTTGGGACCTAGTAAAAACAATGTATGATCCATCAAACATTTCTCTCTTACTTCTAGCTTCATCCTGGTAATTTAGGAAACCAATGTTAGAGTAACTATCTAATTCTTCTTCTCCTTCTATAAAGAGATTAACATCATATTCTTGGTCTAACTCAGGTTGGAAAGAGAAATCATGTTCAGCTTCATGATAACCAAGTACTGAGTTAGCCGGTGTTGTTTCAATGACAAGCTTCCCTTGTGGGGAAGGGAGATATTTGGTTGCCCATAATTCCTAATAGCATTGCCTTGATATGACTAGTTGGGAAATGTCCTCCTTGGTATATATCAATAATAAGGATGGGAAAACATCCCTTTTTTTATTTTATTTTTTAGATTTAGCAATTCATTTGCTAGCTTTTGTACCATAGGATCAGTGGTACCTATAGAGAAATTTTTAGAAGATGAAGAAGGTTTATTTCTGTTAAGATCTCTTCTTATCTTTCCTACAAAGGTAAGATCATCTTCAACCTTATTGGCCAAAATTTGAGCTATAGCAAGATCTATGTGGCTAGCCCACCTCAACAAGAAACTCACTTTAGGAAGCTAAAAATTGATGAAGAAACACTTAAAATTTTCTAGCGTCGGCTGAGCAATTGTAGGAATCCTATTCCTCAACTTGTCAAATTTAGCAATGAAGTCTCGCATGGGTTCATGAGGCTCCTTCTTCATTTGTGTAAGCTAGTCTAACAGGGCATGTGCATCTTCTATGGGTCTAAACTTAGCCTCAAACATGGCCTTGAGAGTGTTCCAGTTAGTTACTATTTGTGCTTACAGATGATAAAACCATTCTATGGCAGTGCCTTACAATGTTTCCACAAATAGCCTAACCGCTATATCTTCAAATTCAACACCTATCACACCACAAGATATGCAAAAAGATGAAATATACTCATTAGGATGAACTCTCCCATCACCATAAAAATTGGAAAAATTCTTTCTTGAACTACGGGGTAGTTCATGTAAAGGAGGGGTTAGATTCAGAGGGCCAAAAGTGTTACCCTAAGGGCCTTGGGCTGCCATGATATGATGATTGAAAGGAGGGATGACAAACCTTTTTAGGGTATGTATAGACAAAGCTCTACTAGTAGAGGAAAGAGAAGCTTTGATTGGTATTAGGGACCTAACGTCTATAGGAGGAAAACTCCTAGTTCACTGAAGGCAAGATTATGGAGAAAGGTCAAAACTATTTCACTGCACAAACTAGAACATAGGATCAACAATACCTTGAGCTCTCTAGCTTTATGTATACCATGGATCTACTAGAGTTTAGAATGGAGAAGAACTAAAAATGCTTCAATTTGAAGCTTGAGGCTTCAAATTACATGTTGATCCCTAGTGGAGTCACCAAAAACTATAGGGTGAATATTTGGTCATCAACTAACTGATGGAAAAATGGGTATACAACCATAGCACAATGAGATTTATATGGAAAAATGGGTGTGGTTACCACATCATAATGACATAAATCTCTCCTCTCAGGAAGGGGAGGTTCCCTATAAACTATAATATACTAATATAAATTGAAAATAGACTCAAGGGTGAAATCATACCATCCATCTCTCTTTTTTTAGAGATAATGGTCACTAAGTAAAGGAGAATTCTTATGTAATTACTGAAGGAATTTATCTTCTTTCAGAAATGATATTCAATAAATAGCAGGAATCCTTCCTAGGTAATAATTGGATCTACAAGAAACCTATGAAAGCACAAAGTCTTTCATTATTTCTCTTACTAATTTAGGACATAGTAACATAGTATAATTAAGTGTAGCATAAAGTCTCCACCGAAGACTACAATAGAGTAAAATATTATGAAGGATAAGGGGAGCTCAAAGTCTCTCCAATATCTTGAAACATAAAACACATAGACTAAAGACAATTATGGCATCACAAAGTCTCCCATAATTAACTCTATGAAGATTATTTCCACTTATTCTTCTTATTTTATTAAATGGACAAGACTGTATTTAGGAAAAAGACATAAGAATGATTTCCTAGATAACACAAGCTATTTCAACACAAAGTATGAAAGATCACTTGCTTTCTCATTCACTTGATAAAATATGATTAACAGTCTGAGCTCAAAGCCTCAGAAATGCCTTTTAATTTGGACAGAGTTTTGCTTCTAATAACAGAGAGATCTCCCTCCTTCAAAATGAGAGATTACAATATATAGCCTCCAAAGAAAGACTTTGGTGCTTGTTTTCACAAAATGGCCCATGTTGCATTGAATGCTTTAGAAGGAGGAAGTTCTGTGTAGGGGCCATGCTAGAGCCATTCAAATCATATCAAATGTCCTCTCTAAAGCATGGGTCACCTAATCTTCTGAAAGGTAAGGCCACTCCTCTTTATGATACTTACATGACTGTCTACTTGTCTTTACTCAAATGAAGAAAAACAAGCCATGCCATTGAATGATTTCACTCTCTGATATCCACCTAGTGGACTGCTCCACCTAATGGAATAACTCTCTTGTAGATCTTTTGGATTTATATGTAAGTTTCCCTCTTTCCTTGTACCTTTTGTCTCCTCTTGGTGATTAGAGATCTCAGGTCTATATTTTCACCTTTTACTGGCTTCTTTGGGTCCTTTCTCAATGGATCACTGAGTTTGTCCTTAAGTCTACATTTTTTGAAAATAAATAGTTATTTCATCACCCTAAATTTGACATCTATGGGGATGTCATTGGTCACCTAAATCATTTTTAACCTTGAATCTTTGAACCTTTTAGAGTTCACCGATTTAATGGTTCAATAGTTTAGCAGTTCGGTGGTTTGGCAGTTCAATGGTTTGTAATGAGCCACATTCACGTAGTCTTCTTTAGGAGTTCAATTTATCATTGAACCAATTGTTTGAACCATTTGGTTAAACTATTTGGTTGAACCTTTTTATGAAATCTTCCATTTGAACCATTTGCTCAAACTTTGAACTTTGAATCTTAAAACCCTTTGAACGCATTGAAGCTTTGAACTCATTGAACCTTTGAACTCTTTAAACCTTTAAACTCTTTGAACCTTTCAGAGGTAGAGTTCAATGGTTCATTTTATATTATTAAACCCTGCCATTGAACTTTTTGATTGAACCTTGGCGTTGAACCATCCTTATAATTTTTAGGAAATGCCTTAAGTGTTTTGAGATTTTTCCTTGCATAATCCTACCTTTTGAACCTATGATTTCCTTAGCTAAAAAGTCTTGTGCAATTGAATAACTTGACTACTCATAAAATTTTGAGAAAGAAGAAAAGAGACCATTTTGGTCTGTAGGACCGAAACGGTTGACATGTTGTCCACAAAAACAAGTGACAGATTTTGGGAACAACACAACCAATTTTGTGTTGTTAAATATATGCAATTACTTGACCTTATACTTCAATGTAAACTGAACATTAAGAATTAGAGATTCAAAATCAGCTCTATTATTTGAGCATGAGATATATAGTAAGTAAGAAACTAAGTACTAATTTTCATCTAGTTCAATGAAGGCCACACCAACATCCAAACCTTTTTTTGATCTATTTTCATCAATAAAGAGTCCACAGCTGGGAAAGACCTTCAAATTCTTGTTCATGTAATACATGGTATTTTATTATAGTGAATGTGTACACACCTACATGTGAAGACACAAAATATACATTTTAATTTGTGGCATTATATTATGTTATCATGTGTTCCATCTTGAATTCATGGTCTAATCAAATATAGTTGGCTACTCCCTTCCATGGTAGACACATGTGCAAGAAGTTAGTGGATATGTACCCATTGAGTATCTTATACCAATACAATATCATAAATAGACCATAAGATTCTATAATGTCAATGAATAAGATGTTTATTTATTATTTCATACCTGTTACTAAAACCATCTAGATGTGTATGTTGGTCATTTCTCTGACACATGGGATAAAATATTTGTCCAACTAAAAGACCACTCTCTTTGAATTATAATGGGTCATACCAAGATTCTTGCATATAGTTATCAACATCATGTTGGGTAAGGTATTTGAGTTAAATAGATAGTTGTGTACATTATTTTAAAACATTTAGATAGTTAACATAAAAGGTGGTACTTAAGGCTTCTCCTTATACACCATCACATTTACACATGTAGCTTTTGACTTGTCAGTAGGTGGTCCTATGATAAGGGATTTGAGTAGTGATTCTCTTTGTTCAATGATTTATGGAAATTTATGAATGGTGATGTTAGCCTTGATCCTCTTCATTTCCTTGAAAATATTGTAGCCTGCTTTATCATATGTCTCTATGGCCTATAACTAATCATATCTCCTAGGAGGAGGTGGACTGTTATTAGCCTTAAAATTTAGAGGAATGGTAGAGTCATTATTTGTAGGTGTTAAATTGGTAATACATTGTTCACTCCTTATATTATAATTGTTCCTTCTTTAATGATACTACTAGAGATCATGGATCTTATTTTTGTTATCCTCTAGTTCATTATCATCTTCTTTTGGGAATGGAGAGTTATAGGTCTCAAAGATAATTGTTTTGCTTGGATGTCCTGATCCATTAGAGGAAGATGGATTTATCTAATATATATAAAATTATTTTCTATCCATCTCATTTTGAAATATATTAAAGGTAGTGTAGAACTCAATGTAATCTAGATCACCATGTTGTGTAGTGTTATAAACTCAACACCAATTAGGAAGGGCTACTTTCATCATGTTGATATCTAACATCTTGTTGGGTGGATGTTACTTTTTATTATTTATAGACATATTTAAATGCATGTTGTACCTCTATAATCTAAATCCCTATTTGGTATTCTATCCACTAGTGGTCTTTATGTGTTTTGACATGTTTAAAAACTCATTTCTTAACTTTTTCACCATCCTTTTAATAGCTTCTAATTCTATCTTTATGGAATCAAAATTAGTGCCCTGTGTAGTATTCTTATTGACTATGATCAAGTAATAACTCTTTTTTTGTTGGTTAGATGCATGCACATAATTATTTAGGAAGATAAGATGTTGGTTGGGTGGAGCATGGGTTGAAGGAAACTAGTTATACACTATTTCTAGTTTTAAGCCATAGTATTATAATTTTCATTTAGAATTGGATTAAATACCTAGATAATAGGACAAAGGATAAGTGGAGTTAAGGATTATAGATGAGGGTTAAAATTTTTTATTAATATTGATAGATTCAACACAAGCCAAAGCTAGTGTGCTAATACCAACTTCTATGTGTAATAAAATAACAATCAAGGGGTCTAGGGAATTTTTGTACATAATAAGGGCTAATTCCTCATTTTTTTTGTAATAAATTTATAGCCTAATAAACATATTTTTAAATATAGCATTAAAGGCTTATATTGTCTTATTTGGCTCTTACCTCATACTATCAAAGTGTTGATGAATAACACTTTCACTAGTGACCTAGCCAAATTATGCCAAAAGTGTTTTGATACTCTTCCTAAGGGTAATGGAACTTTTTAGAACATTTATAAACCACTCATAGGTTTCATCTTCTAGTGTGAATGTAAATAATCCACATGCCACATCTTTTTGAGTTACATTCAATATTCCCTAAATAGTTATGAAGGCCTTGATGTGTTCTTTTATATTCAGGGAGAAAAGGAAGGAAATTTTTTATTAGGGTTTATATGTATATCATGGATAGCTCCAATAACATTGATAATAAAAACAATTTTCTCGGTTGGAGCCTAAACTAGAGATTGGAATTTAGGTTATGGTTTAGGCTGAAGGTGGGACATAGACATTCATGGAAGGCAAGGTTATTTACCTAAAGATTATTATTGAGACTGGTGTCCTCTCCTAACTTATTTATTAGACATAAATTTTCTATCGAATTCCAAGGGTAGGAATAGTATGTTGGTATTTGAGGTTGAACTTGTTAACTATTTAGGTGTTTTTAGTGAAAGTCAAATGATTATTTTAAAAATATAATATAGAGATAGGTACGGACCCTCCTACTATTAGGATAAATCCATTTTGTTGGGGTTTTTATGCACACCCTATAAATTTTATGATTTAGGCTCTAACATTTTAGGATCCATGAAAATTATTCATTCTAAGTCCCAATTTATAAGTTATTCAATTTTATAACAACCTAATGGTGGAATGATGGTGAGAGAAATAGATTATTTATGATGGATGAGCTGGATATGGATGGGTTTTAATATACTTTAGATGAGTGGATGGATGATGTTTTTAATCTAAGTTTTTCAAGACTTAAAAAAAGTCAAAAATGAGGGAAAGGTAGAGTAGAAAATGAGGTCTAAAAACCACACAAGATGAAACCCTTATAGGCCAATAATTAAACTAAAGGTTAGACAAGCAATCAATAAACTAATATCCACTATAAGTGCATGTAAACACACTAATAATTAAACATAGTCAAGAGTCAAAGGAAACAAAAATAAAGAAAAAATAAGATTATCCAATCAAAGGTTGCCACATTTGTTAGATTATGTTAGCACATCCACAAAGGGAGATTGTGATTTTACAACTAAAATTACAATATACACATACAATGTAAATATATAATTAAATATTTATATTTATCAAGGTGATGATGTGGCATCACTAGTCATATAAGATGATAGAGTGACAATTGGAGAACTAACATATCTATTTTTGTTCTTTTTGGGATTTAGAAAAGCCCATTTGGAGTATACATGACTGCATATCGAAGAAATTGGGACATCTAAGTTGAAGTGGTGGCACTTTTAACTAGTTGAGTACTTGTAACTAATATTAAACCACCATCTTTATCCTTAATTTATTCAAACAATTCATGGGAAGTTTCAAACTACCTATTAATACTATCAAAAATAGGCAAAAAATGTGTTAGGAGAAGAATTTAGATTGTAAAGTTGTGCAGGATATTTGTCTAATATTTATGCATTATGTACTAATTTTGTCATGTATAAGTCCATTTTGTCCTATCTTAATGACTTGTAATAGGATAGAATATGAATAAACTCCACTTTTGGCACCAAGTATGAGAAGAAGATGACCAATCATAGACTAAAAATGTTTATATATACTTTAGATTGTAAAGAGAATAGAGGTCCACTTTTAAAGAGATTAATAGATATTTATCTAGTTATGGTTACTTGTGTGATTTATTATTATGTTACTTTCATGAATTTTCATGTATAATGTTTGGTTACTTTCTTTCTAATTTAACTTGAACTGCTTTATTCTTGTTTATGAAACATTAGTTGTTATTAATTCCTAAATAATGTAGGATAATTAATTCTTGCTATGATCATGTTATCAAAACTCTTGTATGAATATAATACATTATTATGCACACTCAATGTATATCCTATATATCCTCATCCTTATCATGTTCTAATGTTTCAATAATCTATTATAATAATGGTGTAATGAGCATGGAACACTCCTTATGGAGGAAATTATGCTAATATTGTTACTAGGATAGAGAGATATTGAGACATGGTTAAACCAAAGAATATGTAATTTTGTAGAAGAAGAATTAAAAAAATATTGGTCTTACCATACATGAAATCATTCAATAACATATTCATGGAAATATTTATAAGATATTATGGTTTGAGTTGCCTGAATTTCAAGGTAACTGGTTCGGAGGATTGGAGTATCATTTTTTTAACCTAGGAATGAAATAAACTACAATCTAGACTAAAGAAAAAATAGACCAGTTGTAAAAATTAGAAACCAACTAACAAGAGCAATAGATCATTAGGTTTTAGATTAAGGTAAAAATAGGTTTTGAAGGGGCCCCGAAACCCTTTACATCAGAAAAGAGATAAACCTTAAGCACACCCAGGATACAAAATAGCCTAGAACCTGCATAAGCAAGACCAGATTAACCAAGAATCTAAAAATAGCTTTCAAGAGCTGGACAAATGATGAATATTTTTTTTACAAGACTAAAGTTTCATGTCTAGAGGGGGGACCAAAGGCTTAGACTTCTTCCTCTTAACAGCTATCCAACCATCCTCTACCTTAGCTGCCTCAACAATCGAGTCCTCAGAAGGCCATGATCCATGAAGTCCAGAGGATATCGATGCCTCAGAAAAATCCTTATGAGAACCAGCCAACATCTGGCTCCTAGGAGAATCCTTCAAAACAGGTGGAGGAACCACCACCTCCCCAGTAATCGGTTCAGAGAGATCACAAAATCCAATTTCCATCGAACCTTCAACATGATCTGTCTCCAGTGAAGTCTCCTGATCTGTCAATTTAGAATGGATACTCTTTTCATTCTCATTCTCTGAATCAGTCAAAACTTCCTCGGGTTGTTTAGCAAAATAATGATCATGATCAGCTTCAGACCACCAAGAAGGTGATCTTCTGGATTTGGATTTCCCTATAGTACACTGGGCTGCAACATGCCCCATCAGGTGACACTTTCTGCATCTAAAAGGTATACCTTCAAAATCTAACATTTGCGTCCAAGAACCCCTAGGGGAGTCCAGACAAATTGCCTTAGGAAGGTCCTTAGAAACATCCACCTCAACCATAAGGTGAGCACAGGTCGAGCAGTAAAACCTCTTAGTTTCATCATCCTCAAATAAAAACTCCCCTATAGCATTTCCAATGGTTTTAAACACCGATTCATGCCATAGATGCATTGGTAAATTAGGGAGCCAAACCCAGACAGGGATCTTATTGAAGGTTTTCGTGACAGGATTGAAATCCATATGCCACTATTTGGTGAAAAGAGGGTATTTACCTTGCCATAAAAAAATTTTGTTGGACAGAATAGTCTTCCTGTCCTCAAAGTTATGGAATAAGTCTATAAAAAAACCTTTACCACATGGCTAAATTTCAACATTTCCATCAATCAGTGGCAGCTAGGTCTTGGAGATCCAACCATGTAAATCTGCAAGAGATGGCCAGAAGCCACAAAATCAAAAAATAGCTGCAAACTTTGAAAAATGATTTGCCCGATAAAAGATTGCTTCAACTATATCAGGATCAAGATTAACCCTGATAGGATTTAAAGCACTTACTAGTGATTCGCCCGATCTCCCAGCAGAAGCTTGAAGTTTTGTGTCATGTATTTCAGCTTCAAGAGTAGCCACGTCTGCATAAGTTCTTCCCTTAGACCCAAGGATAGAACCAGAAATAGGGGATCCTTTAGCTAAATCCGTAACTGGCAAAGAGCCCCCTTCCGCAGAAGAGTGAGTGATCATGATCCTTTCCCCATTCGTGGGTGAAGTCTCAGCCACACCAGCTACCGTATCAATGGCTACGTGGTACTGGATTTGAGTTCACGCTCACGCAAGCACGTGCTCAGCATTCAAAATCTCTAGGCGCGTGCAGCTCAACTCAGCTCTAAATTTTCAACCTTAGAGGAATAACAAAAATAATAGATCATTAGGTTAATACTATAGGAGATTGACATATAACTATGTTTATAGTATAAGGGTACATAGCTTTAGAATATGTGAAGGACTTATTTTTTAGAGGAATTATATGGAAAATTTTGTAGTGATTACCTATCCTTATGAATATGTTGGTTGTAGACAAGGCCATGGTCCTTACTCTAGCCAATATGGAGTAGTCACTTTGGGCATATGGGGGTTTGTGCGACATGATAATGAATGATGATTAGATGAGTGGATAAGTCTTAAACTTGAATTTAGAATGGAGACATGAGGGAAGAAGAGCCAAAAGAAAAGTCTAGATTTATTATGAGAGTTATGAAAATAGATTAGATGGCGTAAATAGAAGAATACCTAGGTAACTACAAGTAGAGTTGAAAATAATAGTAAATTATATGATAAATGAGTAATAATATGTGATTAGTGAAATGAAAGATATGAAGAATGCATGACAAAGAAAGACTAGATGATGGAAGATCATTAATACCAATAAAAATAAAGAAGTTATGAAGAATGAGAGGAAGAAGAGATGTTTAAAGAAAGTTAGAATAGTGAAATAAAATAGTTAGATAATAGATGTAGTGCATAGATACAATATCTGGTATTATCAGAAGAAGGTCATGAAGAATTAATTAAAGAAGAAGAATAAATTCATAGAGTAGTCTTAGGTTTATGATTATAATAAGGAGAAGTCATAGGAAATAATCATTCACCTGAAGAGCACACATCCAATTAGCCTAATTTCTTAGATTCTAGTAGAAGTTTTCAACTAGGCTAATAGGAAGATAGTAGTTAAGATACTCTATTTTTAGAACAAGTGAATCATTGGGTACTAAAATTGAAACAACATCAATTAGAAAGGATATAAATGCCATAGGGTTTATTTAAACTAAGTAAAGAAAAGATGGAAACATATGAAAATAGAGTGTGTAAGTTGACTCTCCTAGTGTACAAATAAATATTTGTAGTACACAAGTAGGATCAAATAGAATGAAACCTAATCTTGTAATAGTTATACAATAGATACCCTTGACACAATTTTTAAAAATGGGTGCTATAGGAGCATTTATAAATTTGGCAACATATGATGGGTCTGTAGACCCTAAACATTACTTACTAACCTATGAGATGAGATGGTAAGCTATGGGTATTACTAATGAGGCTATCAATAAGTGTGAGTTAATATGGGAAATAAATAGAATATCACTTGAGTTTATATACCATAGAGAAATTTAGTAGGCAATTCTACAATAGGTTAAGTAATGGCTTATCATAGAGTTCAAGATAAATAAATGTATATGTCAGACTATTCAAGACTTGAAAGAATAAGGCAAAAATTGAGAGAATCAGTCTATGAATATGATCGTAAGTTCTCTGATGTTATGAATAAGGTGGAATTTACCTTAGCACATAAAGATAAAATTGTGTGGTTTATCAAATGACTACATTCTAGAATTATATTTGGTATAACATAGACTTAATATGGTACTAAGATATATGCTAAATCTACTACACTATGAGTGGATAAAAATAGAGACCATGGGGAAGATCCCATCATAAGTTATAAGATTTAAAATACACTGAAATTTTTTATGAAGAGGATAGAATAATATTATGACGAAGATAAACCTTAGCTAAATCTATGGTTCATAGAGTGTGGGAAAGAAGGACATCACATGCATGTTTATCCTAAGATCAAGATAGAGTTATATGAAATCAATTGAGTAGTAGGACATGAAATAGTTTAGTGTCATCTCCTATAATATGCTTTGAAGGATCTTAATGAAGACATGACCAAGAATTTATTTCCCATTATTTCACAAGTGTCCTTATAAAAGCAGATAATTCTAGGCATATAGGTCGATAAAGGTTGTGTGATCTAGGTAGGTCCATAATAGATTCCTATTTTGCCTCAATAACATCCTTAAGGTTTAGCTAGTTGGACCACTCCTTTACTAAGTTAGACACCACCATCACCACAATACCAGTATGTAACACCCTAGAAACTAACAATGATATAACATTAGGAAACTAGTTGGATCCCACCAGTTATACAGCAATAATTTGTAATTGGAGATAATAACCATTAATATCAATATTAGAATATATTTCAATGATAGGGAGGTTATAAATGAGGTTACTAATAAAATAGAGGAGGATCTAGGGGTGGATACAAAAGGGGCTACCAAGGTGGTGGAGGAAATAATTATTAATGCTGTCCTTTGCAATGTTATTTGTGTGGAAAGTATAATAATGTGCGATGCAATTTCCCTTGGAATCACTAAAGACAATCTTACTGTGCATATTACAGAATGTATGACCAACATGAGATAAAATATTATCATATCTTAGATAATCAAAGAAATGAAAAGGTTATCAATAATGTTAACATGGTTAATGCACATAATAAGGAGGATAAATTAATTAACATCATTACAAGACACTAGCACATAGAGAGAGGATTTCATCCTCTTGAAATACCTCCAAACTAGGGAATTCAGAAAGCAAAATAAGACAAATACCCAAACCCAACTATATAAAAGGGGATCATGTATGAAGATATATAGATGTTAAAAAACATTAAACATCAAAACACTACTAAAGGAGATGCTACAATAATAGATTCCCAAATGTATGGTCGAATCATGTGCATTATGCCTCAACATGGAATTGTTACTACACTGACAAATTTAGTGAAGCTTTTAAGAATGCTGCATAATGAAGATATCTCTCATAGTATCACAAACATGCTACATAGTCTATTATATTTTGTATAATGAGTGTAATGGAAGACATAAAATATTGTTTGGTATGTTAAAACAAAGATTCCATGGGATGTAGATTCATGAATCGACATTAAATTTATGGAATATGAAATTATAAATATTGTCTTTGATTATGGCAGCTTAATCAACCTGATTCCTAGGTCTAGATGGGAGGCTATCAAGAAATTGGTTCTAAGTTATAGCCCAACAACTTTGAGATTAGAAAACTATAGAAGAGTTGATCCCATTGGCATATTAGAAAACATTAAGATGAAATTCATAGAACTAACCCTGTGAGGTGACCTTAAAGTCATCGATATGAAGACAATAGAAATGCATTACCCTACATTAATTGGAAAGAAATGGGAATATGATGATAAGATGATCAATAATATACAAAATCAATTAGAGGATCATTAAGGAGATAATGTTGTAATCATTATTATGAATAAGGCACACAAACCCTACATCATTTTGGCTGAACTAGACTTACATTATGTTGCACAAGAAAATATCTAGATGAAGGTAAACTTTGAAAGGAACCTAAAAACTCTACAAATAGATAAGTACAACTTCTTGTATGATCATACTAAATTATAGGTACAATCTTTACTAGTTAAATACATATAAATGATGGAATCCTAAATTAGTATCTACTCATCCTTTGATAACCCATTTTGACTTAGAGGATTGTGCATTTATGTCTATTAAATCCCATACCCATTCAAAGGTTGATTTTTTCTATCAATCAAATGATCATATGTAGGATTATATAGAGTTGACCATAGAAGTCACTTTGTCTTTAGAAATAACATTGTCTATCAATGGAGACTTAGACACACACCTACTCAACTAGGCTTGTAGTGATCATTAACTTTTACCTATGAGAATGGTCTTTACGCATGAGAGATAAATTCCTTTGTACTATGTGACTAAGGATATCAATCCATTAATTATGTGACTATAAATTCATGTACCTACCATTATTAAATGGTTTAGTGCCTTAAATTATGCTCTAAAAGGAGTTATAACAACATGATGGGTAATTCTTATAGATGATCAACTTGATTGGGATGATGCATGAAAAATCATGATCATAAGACTTCAACTACCACATGTCATAAAACATAATTGCAATTTATCTTAAGAAGGTAAGTGACCTAAAATCCATATTCACAAATGCATTGAAGTCTAGATTAAGGAACATGTGGAATTGAAGTAGTGGGTTCACATATTTCATTACACATTATCTCCTTTACCATCAACATGGTATATTCATCAATAATGTAGGAGGGAGATAAAGCATTGGATTCAGGTGCATAGAGAATTCATACAAACATGTTTTTTGAAGATGAGAACCCTCTAGTTCATAATGTGCTACTAAAAATCAAATAGTTCCTATCATAGGTGCATTGAAGATTTAAGCACCATAATGGAATCTAATATTCAAAAGATTGTAACCTCTAATCTAATTAAAACATTATAAAGATATAAAGCTACAAAGATAGAGTAATAATCTCTCATGCAACCATGATACTAAATACAAGATGAAGAAAAGGACATTGAATATTTAGATATTGATGGTGATATCTATCTAACTAATTTGTTTGATCCTAAATGGTTAGTAAAATATGTAAAGGACCCCATCATAGAACCTACTAAAAAAGACAAGCTACACAACATACAAACTATAAAATAAGAAGGGTAGTGAATGATCCAAGAATATATTGTTGAGGAAAAGTATAAGATTTTATATAAGCCCATTAAAAAGCATGTAGAAAACATCAAAAGTGAGGAGATTCCTAACATAGCATAGATTGAATTTAAATTTTATGATGCTATGAAACTCCTAAGAGATTATAAAGATGTTTTTCCCATAAAATTTTTAGAGGTAAAAGGAGTTGATCCATCTTTAAGCAAAGTGCATATTGAACTCAAGGAATGCACACTACCCATAAATAAATGACCATACAAGTTGAATCCAAACATGAAGTTGAAATTGAAGGTTGAACTTGATAGAGTGCAAGATGTAGGTATAATCTATCTTATAGAAAAGGAAGATTGGGTTATTCCCATGGTAGTTTAGAGTAAGAAATTAAGGAAAAGTAGAATATGTGGTGATTATCAAATTCTGAATGATGCATGTGTGAATGATCCATTTCTAATTCCCTTTACAAAAAAAGTATTAGAATCAATCACAAGTCATGAAGTTTAATATTTAATGGATGGATTTATTGGCTATCATCATTGTAGAAGAGGATAGAGCTAACATGACTTTTGTCATGGAATGGGGATCCTTTGCCTATAAGGTAATTCCTTTTAGGCTCAATAAATTACCTATTATTTTTTCTCATGTAGTGGTGAATGCATTCAAATATTTCATTCATTATTTCCTATAAGTCTATCTCAATGATTAGGTAGTCATTTATTTATTTAAATAACATATGTCTAAACTACACCTCATTTTAAAACACTATCAAGATTTGTACATTGCCTAAAATTTAAAAAAAATGTTTATTTTTTACATCTTTTGGTGTCTTGTTAGGTCACATAGTATGCACTAAAGGAATTTTGGGAGACTAAGCCAAAATTGTAGTCATTTTGAGTATGCCTCCTCTAGTTAGATTCATGAAAATGTGATCCTTTCTAGGACATATAGGATACTACTACAATTTTATCAATGGATATGTAGGCATTTCATCTCCATTGGAATATTTACTATCCAAAGGTTCAAAGTTTATCTAAATTAATAAATGTAAAATAGCCTTCATAGAACTGAAGTAGAGATTGGTGACTAGGGCTATCCTCATATTTATAAATTAGATCAAGACATTTCATGTGTATATTGATTATTTGGGTATCACAATTGGTGTTGTGCATGCATATCCAAGAAAGGGTGGCCCAAACCACCCCATACATTTTTCAAGCCAAAAGTTATCTGATAAAGAAAATAATTACATGATAACTGAAAGGGAAGCACTGAATATAGTGTCTAGACTATAGAAAATTTTTCACTATCTTCTTGTGACACCATTTGAAGTTTTCATGGATCATCAATCCCTAAAATCATTTTTAATAAGTCTATGCTAGGAAGATGCATTTCTCAATGGTTGATACTATTTCAAGAATTCTAATTTTGCATTAATGTCAATCTAGGTAGTGAAAACATGGGGTTGAATCATCTTAGTTACATTCCTAATGGTGAAGAAATATAATACATATAAGAATATTCTTGTGATGCCCATTTATTTCACATTTATATGATCCTCAAAAAAAATTAAGAAATTGATAACTTCCTAGAACAAAGACTATTCCCTGTGCACTACCAAGAAAGAGATAAGTAGTAGTTTGTCACTAGAGCTTTGCCTTATACCATTATAAATGGGTTTTTGTATCATTTGGGCAAGGATTAAGTGTTGCATAGGGTAGTTATAGAACATGAACATCCAAAAATATTATAAGAGGCCCAATAAAGAATAACAAGAGGTCATTTTTTCAAAAAAGCTACTACCAAGAAGTTATTACAAACTGGGTTATGGTGCTTAACATTTTTTATGATGCGCATAGAGTAGTGAAACATTACAATATATGTCAACACATGGGTAAACTACTAGAAAGAGATGAAATTCCATTACAACCTTTGTTATCCAAATAACCTTTTAAAAATGGGCATTTATTTTTGAGGCCTATCAATCTACTGATTAAATGTAGTAAAGTAAGGTATATTATCATTATGACAGAGTAATTTACCAAATGGGTTAAAGTTGATACAACACCCAATAGTGGTATGAAATACATAATAAATATTGTATATGATAATGTTATTACAAGGTCTGAATGCCCCATCAATCTTGTTAGTAATCAAGGGATACTCTTCTTGAAAAACACCATCAAGACTCTTACTAAGAGTTCATGATTTATTATCACAAAAATACTCATACCATCCACAAGATAATGACCAAGCTGAGGATTATAATAAAGTATTTGGAAAAATGTTGAAAAAGGTATATAATGTCAAGAGGGATGAGCAAGAAGATAACATTCCTATAATTATTTAGGCATATCACACACACTATAATAGATATATAGGTTTTACTCCATTCTAGTTGGTTTATGGGCTTGAAGTAGTTATCTCAATGGAATATTTGGTACCCAATTTGCACATTGTAATGGTTAGGAGACTAGGGAATGGTTAGTATCTCACCAACATACTTATCAAACTAAAAAGGATTGATGAGTATCCATGCAAAGAATTTTGGATGTAGGAAGTTTATAAGCAGAGCAAGTAAGCATGGCATGATAAGACTATGTGCCATAAGGAATTTCATAAAGATCAACTAGTTTTATTAAATGTTAAAAATTTTAGAGCATTTTTGGGTAAATTATAGATTAGATGGAAAGGGACTTATGTCATACATGAGATGTCATAGTAGGGACCATTATTTTTAGAGATTTATAGGGAACCATTTTGCCAGTGTAGGTGAATGGCTATATGCTTAAGCCCTACCACCAATAGTATTGATTGATCTCTTTATACTAAGTGAGTGGGTGTTGAGTAACAAAAATTAGATTAGGAATTATCATTTTTTCATGTTTTATTATGTTCTCTCTCTCTCTCTCTCTCTCTCTCTCTCTCTCTCTCTCTCTCTCTCTCTCTCTCTCTCTCTCTCTCTCTCTCTCTCTCTCTCTCTCTCTCTCTCTCTCTCTCTCTCTCTCTCTCTCTCTCTCTCTCTCTCTCTCTCTCTCTCTGTGTGTGTGTGTGTGTGTGTGTGTGTGTGTGTGTAGATCATATCTTTACTACCATTTAGGAAACAAGATACCATGTATAATGTGCACCAACCATGCATATGATAATTTACATGTGCCATCATGGATGTTAGTAGGAATAAATTAAGTCCAAGAAATATATAATTAAGTCACATCAACCAAGATATTTGTCATATAATGGTTATCCCTAAATTCTTAATTCCATATCCAAGGTTCGACTAACCTAATATTCAAAAAATTAGTTACTAGTCAACATCATCCACTTATAATATAATATAGACCATAAAGAACAAATAACAAATTTCCACACATGTGTTAATGACTAACTATCTTAATTAATAAATTAGATAAGATTTTTCACATAAATAATTGCATTCATGTCAAATGGATAGATCAACACAACATTTACATGGAAACCAATAGGCATGATATATATAAATGTATAAGGTTGTGAATCAAGTCTGAATTTCATCTTTGAAAATATTTTCATATCTAAAACTTCAAATATATGAGCTAATTTTATTACATAGAGGGCCAAAAAAGTTTCAATTTTGTCACTTAATAATCATGGATACTTCAAAACTCATTAGGGGCTTGACACATGCTCAAAAATAAGCAATGGGTGTTGATATGGAACTTTGGTAAAAAAATTTAATGATCTCAATCCATTTAATTTTCTTCAAGTATTAGAGAAAAAACTATTTCACCTAGACCCCATTGATGTTACACAACCACTAGCTCTTGTAGTCGCCCACTACTTCCACAATAAAGATGTCAAGCACCTACTTTGCATGCACACTCTTGGTGACTTGGGGGATATTTTACAAATCTTGCTAGACTGATACAATAATGGAAACATTTAAATTGGGCATAATACTACAATCTTCATTAACACAAAAGTAATGGCGCAAGCTTTGGGCATGTCTGCATGAGGATATTCTCTTGCCTCATACAAGGTGAGAATGCCACCTATTCTTTAGAAGGTCTAAGATTTATATGTTTAAGGATACATAGGGATACCAATTGAATAAATTCATGATGAACCAATATGTATCATTGTAAAAAGCATCACTCAGAGGTTCTTGTAAACCACCTAGTCTACTAAGAAAATTCCAAAAGGGATCATGGACATTACCCACCACATGATCCACTAAAATGAGTAGTTTAATTAACATGAATACTTCATTCAAGAACTATTGGAAAAAATTGAAAAGTGTTGCACATCTCCCAAGTAGACATTCTAGTATCAGTTCATCATTTTTATGTTGTACTTCACATAATAAAATTCCCCTAAGATAGAGGTACACCCTAACACTGACTAATGGCCAACAAAATCATTCCCCTACCTAATATGGACACTTGGGCATGAATTCCTAGCCCATAAGGGTAAATTCAATACATGGTGGGAAGAGTGTCTAGAGTTGATCTCCACACATACTCAATTTCCATCGGATGTCATGTAATAATAAGGACAACATGCCACTATCACATTACTACCAAAGGGCATGTTCATCCATATTTACAAGCTACAAGTGTTTCCCTTTGGAAATCTACCATTTTTTTATCATGGCCATGGCATAGGCTAAAGTCACTATATAGAAAGCCTTTACATACAAGCATGTGACACCACTCAAAGCTATAACACCTAGCGTATATATCCCTATATCATAGAAATCAGAGGAAGCCATCACTTTGTAGCCATAAAAATTGAAATGCAAGATCTCTATCTATCATTAAACCAAATTTCCTCCATTGAAGTGTAATACAATGAACACTACAACATAGTTATATGATCTTAAAGTTCCCAAAATCATAATCTTGTGAGAAATACCATAAGTGGGCAAGGATGAACAAGATGTCTACCAAGTAGTGGTTGATAATATGGATGGGGACTTCTATGAAAGGGGGAGGAGAAGGAATTATTCTTCTGGAAGATAGTGTGCATAGTCGAAGTATGTAAGAAGGTTCCTTTGAATCTATGGGTGGACCTACCATTGTGTCCTACATCTATCATCATTGACACTATGAAGGAAGAAACTGAGTAGCTATAATAAAGGGTTGACTTCTTCTAGTAATAACCTTTTACCACCTTTATAGTTGAACATGTCTTTGCACCATTTCTAAAAAGCCCTCTAGAGTCCCTTATGCATAGACCAAGAATTAGGCATGAGGTTAGGGTCTTATCTACCCTTAAATAACACACATTTTTTTAGATATCCATGTCACAGGAAGCACATCCTACTCCATATTCAACTTTACCACCACCTAGATGTAGATTAGTGACCCTAGGATGTAATAAGGCACATGTTTCTAGCTCCATGGTTGAGCCAACTAATTCACCACCTTCACCATAATCCTAGGAGTTTGAAGAACTCACATAAGAGTAACCTACAACAAAAAAAAAATGTTTCAAGGGAAGAAACATCTTACACTTCAGAATGGTGAGTCAAAAAAGAGAAGAAGAAACATCACAAGAAGTAGGCTAAAAAACAATAATTTCAACAAGCAGGTCGACAATCCAAATAATTTGAGGTCACACAAAAGGCCCATGACATGGATTATAACCAACATAAGGTTCTTGATGTAGCCAATAAGACATAAGAATCTATAGATGTAGCCAAGAAATAATAGGTGGTGCATAAGAATAAGATGGCTAAAGATCAGAAGAACAAATAAGATGAGCTTTCTGTAAAGGCTAAGGTAAAAGAAGAAAAATAGAAATAAGACATAATAATACATGAAAAGTAGGCCATTTAAGATGCCATGCATGCATAGTAGTAAGTTGAGGAAGATAAAAAGATGAAGAAAGAAGAATAATATGAAGCCCTATGAAAATAACATGCCTAAACATATGAACAACAAGAAATTGTAGCTAAGGCACATGCACAAGAACATGCATAATCATAGCAAAAAGTAAGGGCATATGCTACATATGAAAAATATAAGGCTATTTCTCTAGAGGATTAGAATAAAGTAAAAGAACATGCATAAAAACTATAGGATAAAGAACAAGCCAAATAGAAATTTGTGTAGGATGAGCTTAATAGAAAAGTAGAGAAAGATGCCAAAAGAAAACAAGCTAAAGACACTATGCAGTAACTCAAACTTGAAGTAGAGGCCAAGACACAACAACAATAGGTACCTAAGTAAAAACAAGCTAAATTAGAGAATCTAAAATAAGAAGAAGAACTAACTACTATTCCAATAGGTCTACAACTAATAGAATTGCCTTTTAGAGGAGTTTGGCTATGGGACATCCCAACTATGGGTGTTCAGTGTACCACCTTCTCTCTTCCACTCACAACCATGCCATGACCTAACCTTTCAATGACTTTAGGAAAATTGGTAACATTCCCCTCTATCACGAAGCATCATTAGATGTTTTTAAACTTCCATTGAATAAATAACTAGAGGGCATGGCAACATTATAGGAGTCCATTACACATAAGGCCACCTCTATGGAATAAGAAATGGATTAATCTAAGGCTGAGAATTTTGAGTTAAAGGATCATCTCCATAAATATAACAAGCTTATCCAAGATTCTTGTCCTATTTTTTTCACTCAAAAATCAAGAATCAAGTCATGTCCAACCACCATAGAATCAAGACTCTAGTCTCTGAGTTAACCTTAGATTGGTTTACAACGCATAAACTCTATGCAATCAACACATTAGGATAGGATTTTATAACCAAAGATATAAATCTCATCACTTTTTTAGAGGAGTATAAAGGAATGTTGGAAACTATTACACTTAAATCATAATATTTCATGCATATCTTGTTAGACTAGGAGAAACAACTAGATAATTCCTTAGCCAATTCCAATGTAGACTTTCCAATAGCCACCACCACCCAAGAAACCATGATTAACCACACTACCACTAGGGAACATAAGAGTGGATCACTCCAAGAGTCACTTAATTCTAGGGATAATGCATGTGATAACATCCTCAACTGGTAAACTTACATTTTTCATAATTCCTTCATCAGCCTCCAAGATCAATGCCACATTGACAAGATTGAACAACAAAGTGGTGAGATTAAAAATAAGGTTACCGATACCAAGGTAGCCTTGAGTATAAATGATAACATAGATCTCAAGTAGATCATTGGTTACCATGCTTCATTATGTATACTAATTTGGATGATCTAAGAATTGAAGCTAGATTTGCATGCCTACAAGACTGATCTGACTCCTTTTTCTAGTGAAGTTACCTAGATTTTCAACACACCTACATATAAGATAATTTCATATCTATAATAGATAATAATTTAACATAAGGCTATGTATTTATATTCCAAATACTCTTTTAGTCATTCATCATCTGCATTTATTCTACCTCCATCAAGTTTAGTAATACACAAAGTAAAAAATTTAAATAATTTTGTTTACACATTTTGCCTAATGGATGATTTAGTAAGATAAGTGGGGCAAACTTGGCTGAAAACTTGTAAAGTATGGCCACCTAATTATTCCAACCTAATAATAACACATAAAGGTATGTAGGTTGGTATGTTACAAAGTTTAATTCTTGAAAGGGTGGATAATTAGTGTCTAAGAGGGGAAAACTAGAAATGGCACCTTGAAAAATTAATGTGACTCTTACTGGTCTAACCATTTCTTTAACTTCTACTCACTTGTGCAATTCTGGAGATCTTACAACATTTTATCAAGAGAAATAACATTTTAAGTTTGGGAAAGTGTTGGGAAAATCATTCAAATTCTAAATCTATGTAGGATATTTGTCTAATATTCATTTATTAGGTACTCATTTTTTCATGTATAAGTTTAATTTTTCCAATCTCCTTGACTTGTAATAGGATATAATATGAACAAACTCCTCTTTTGGTGCCATGTATTGGAATAATATGAACAATAATAGACTATAAATGTCTATATATACATTGGATTGTAAATAGAATAGAGTTCCACTTTTGAAGAGATCAATAGAGATTTATCTAGTTATGGCTACCTATGTGATTTCTTACTATGTTCCTTTCATGTATTATTATGTATAATGTTTGGTTAATTTCTATATAATTTATCCTAAACTATTTTATTCTTGTTTATGAAACATTAGTTCTTGATTCCTAAATAATGTAGGATAATTAATTCCTACTATGACCTTGTTGTAAAAACTTGTGTATGATTATAGTAAACTATTTTGCGCACAAAGTATATCCTAACTATCCTCATCCTTAGCATGTTATGATGCTTTAGGTACCTCTACTAATAAAAGGCTTGAAAATCTTGATGATTTCACCCATCAACCTCATGTCTTCCACTTTTGATCTCTTGAACTTAGCTCCCAGGGGCTCTTATTTTATCACTCTATCCTTTAAAAAACTTATTAGTGGAAAACTTTCATCATTGGTTTTATATAATTTGCCTTTAACCTCATCTTTAAAATTGTGTACCACTACTTTAACAAGGGTCTCCAAATTTATCCTATTGACAAATTTGTCTATAGAGGATATCACTTTGGTGACCCTAGTGTCATTTACAATTCTGAAGTCTTCATTTTCATGATTTTAAAAAAAATGAATAGATATTTCATTAGATTATACCATGTAAGAACATCATCCCTTTTAATAATAACATAGTTCAAATTTTAAAGCCTAGGGTACATCTTGACTAGACATTAAATTTCAATGATTAAAATCATTGCTCATAGAGTACTGGATCAAAAAGGTAAGCCTCTTCTCATATTACTTAAATTTGTGACATAATTTAAGCACATTATTCCTCTCCAATTATATTCCACCCCTAAAAATATGAATAATACTCAAAATGTCATAAAACTTTGTGGCTACACTTTGCACACTTTCAATAATATCTCAAGGGACATGTATGATTTGCCTCTATAGTAACCTCTATTGTGCCTCCTCTTTGCTCTTATACATCTACTTCATTACTTCCCTAATATAATACAAAAAAATATAAAAATAATTTGTATATTCATTGGGAAAACTTTTATTATTTTTAGCTTTCTTAGCTAAAGGGGACATATTTTCTATTTTATCAAATTCAATTTCTTCCCTTGTATTAACATTTACTACCTTCCTCTTCCTCACCCTCTATATTGTGCCACTTTATTTATCAAATATGATAGAGATTATAGGTAAATTAGTGATAACTAAATTATATCTCTCATATTATTTTCTTTATATCTCTCTAACCCATTAGGGATCAATAAGTTCCCCTTCTCATCCTAAGAGACTCGGGTCTTCTGAGGTAGAGGGTGGAGGTGTCATAGGAAAATTTCTTGTTGGGAAAGATAATGTAGGAGGTGATAATAGATCACTTATTTGAATGGGAAAATTTAATGAAGGTTATACAATCCTCTACAATGGTGAGTTCTCCCTTTATGGATTAATCTTAGCTATGAATTTGGTTAATCTAGGATTCCTTTCAATTGACAATATAGTTGATTATATTTGGGAATTATTGTGGCATAGGTAATTATAACTATTCTTAATGTTTACTTAGGAATTTTGGCATTTTGGGATGGAAAATGGAAATAGTTACCAAGTTTTCAAAATGCAATTCATTATTGGGAGTCCTTATTTAGGTATATGCTAAAAGAATAGATGAATCAAAAGAGCTAGATACTACTCAAGTACCTATAATTGAAATAGGGGGAACTAAAGAAGAAACCACCTCACTTATATTTAAAACTTTCTCAACTATGAGGATTGGTTAGTCTATGACACCAATTGGTGTTTCCTATTCCTAAAAACTTACCAAGATCAAAGATTTTTCCTTATCTAACTTAACCTATTTAACATATTCACCTAAATCTTCCTTCTTAGCAAGGGATTCCTTTATGGTAGTCAAACCAAAATATGGTCTATCCTCTAATTTCTGAGTTGTGGAGGGGTTTGTAATTAATTTGGATCTCCTTCAGTATGTAGCTATGTTAAGGGTAGGAAGTAATTGTGATAATGAAATAATTAAGGGAACCATAGTAGTAGGAACTATTATTGTAGGTGGTGGTGATGGAATGGAAGGCATAACAATATTAGTGGAAGGGTAAGTGGAAGGACTGGGAAATGGTTAAGGAGATGGAGGAGGGATGGAAGAAATAAGAAGGAAAACTATATAAAATCTATAAGACTAACCTATGTATAAGTTAAAAGAGGTGGTAGAGGTGTCATAAAAAATGTCCTCCTATACCTATCCTATGAAGGTTAAGTTTTCTCCACTATAGTGGTTATGCCCACATGTGTAGTAATGAAGGATGAATGAGTAGGAGTTAGCTTTAGACTAGGGATATTCTTGAAAATTTATTTTCTTATAGGGATTTTCCCCTCCCTTTTACTTCTTTACCCCTCCTCTTATGTATCCACTTATTTTGTTATAGGAGAGGGGGTTTGGCTTGGTCCTACCAAATCTTGTGGTTGAGTTGGGGTACACTAATGTGTCTATGCCTTCTAGGTCTATTATACCATTTAATTGGCTTGCTCCTTAGTGATATTAAGATTATATTATATGGGATGAGTAACCATAATAGACATCTATTGATTTTTAATTCTTTTCTATACCTCTAAGTAATTAGATGTATTTAGTAAAATGGAATCATGGTCATATTGCTAATGACCCTAGATGACATCCACTTCTTGTTGTTCTCAAGAGTTGAACATAATTCATGACTTTTTTCTTAAGGTCCCATTATCTAAACTAGGCCTCATCAATATTATAATGGATTTTTATCTTCACCAATTTATTTAAGTGGTCTCTCACTACATACCAGAGTTTCCCAATACTCAAAGTATATTTAAATTAAAAAGCAAAATGATTTTGACCTAGATCTTTTTCAATGCTATTATATATTTGGTAATAAATTTCCTCCTCTATAATTTTATTAAGAACTCAAAATGGTAGTAAAAAGGGAGGTGACCTTATTCCTATAATTATGATTATTGTATCATCAAGTTTATACCAATAACCTCCCAATTTATCAATAGTTTTCTTCATTTTCTATGATATCCTAGGCATTTCAGTGTCGTGAATTACTTAGTACACATGAGGGTAAACTTATGTACAAATCCTCTTAATTTAATATTTGAATCTATAAATAAAAATGAATGAATAGCCTTCACAGATTATATTATTAATGTATTTAGGTGATGGTTTCCATATCTCTCCATTTAACATATGGACTTTTCAAAGGATTACATCTACTAAATAAGACATCATACAATAGTTTTCATCTACAGGGATCTACTCATATTGATACACTATGTTTTTTACCTAGCATATGTAACTTATATTAAGGTAATAATCTTGTTTAATGTAAACCTAATGTACAACAAAGGGACCTCTTCTACTTTCACATAGGTGATACTAGGGAATCCATGTAGTTTATTTAAGATAGACATGGTTATCCTAATACCTAGTCTAAATTTGATAATCCCATTGGATGAGAGGGCTCCCTTGGGATTTAATATTTGGCTTTTTAATAGCCATTACTTTAGTATTCCATCTACTATGTTATGTTCAAGAAATGAATTATACAAGACTTGGTCATATGAAATCTTAGGAAATGGCATCCTAAGATACCTTTCAAATTCCCTTGCATAGATATAAAAAATTACACTCTTACCTCCTGTGATGTTTAGGTAGTCTCCATTAAAATTTCCATTAAAAAACTAATCTTGAAGCATATCAATACAAAGAATTAGCTTAAGTTTTATCACTTCTTGATGAAGTCCTATAGTATTGAGAGATAGTAGGTCATCAATTTATTATTTTTAATCCTTAGATAACTAGTTTTGTAAGAGTAATGAACCACTAAATCTACTATAATCTAGAGTGCCAAGTAGAATGTAAATGTTAACTTGAGGGCACTCTTGTTAAATATTATATCCATATATTTTATTTGTCATGTGCAATAGTATGTTGAGGGATTCTAGACACATACTAATTTATTTAGGAAACCATTCAATGATTGAGTTATATAATTCCTTTATTACCTATATAAAAAATCTTTACACATTCACTATAAAACTAGAGCTTATGGTCATAGGAGATAAAAATCATAATGTTTGCATGAAGATTGATGGTGAAATGACTTTCCTTTCACTTATATTTTGAATATATCATCTAAATTATATGTCATGAATTCCCAATTTATGTGATTTCAATGTGACTAACTACTTTTGATCTAATTCCCATTTAATTGTGAATGTGTCCATCAGATTTGGTAGGTTTACTTGCTTTGGAAATGGAAACTATTCATTAAATTTATGTGTATAGTCATCATGATCTATAAATCTATCAAATTATCACTTACTAACTTGTTTTCCCTTCTATCAAACTCATTTATGTATACTTTGGGCTAGAGTCTCCCATATTGTTACATTTATTAATTTTTTGCTCACTCAGGCCTTTAGATTACCATTATCACTCTATATGTTCTGGTGATATAAGATAACATAACAGTGCCATGTGAAGTAACCTTAATCCTATAGAGACTCAGGGGCTTATAATCACATGTGTTTGATCTATTTGGACTATTTCCATCTATGTAATTGATATATGTAATGAGATGGTGACACATGGCATGAGCTTGGGAACTTAGGGGCATGGAGACTCAAATCCATAAGACCATTATATCATTAGCTGAGTATATATTATTTTAATATTAAAACCTATATAATTGTTACACTTTCAATATTATTCTATCTTGGAATCTTGGAGGCATTAAACCATGGGGACTCAAGGCCATTTCACTTATGTAATCCTTTAGTAGTTTTACGTTAACAAAAATCTACCACTTGTCAAGCCTTGAGACCATAGGAGATCATAACCATTGCATCATTAACATTAATTTCAAATATTTTTGTATTCCATGTTAATAAAAATTATCCCATAACATGTTATTGTGGCTTAGATACTCAAAACACATAGCATTTTATTTTAAGCATGAAAGGCTCCATTTAATGTGGTAATGACACCTGTCTAGCTCTAATACCCTGGGATCTTTGAAGACATAAAAAAAATTATAAATGGATATGGTTTTGTATAATGTAAATATTCCACCTTCCACTTTCTTTTGTGAATAAAGGTAATTCCCCTACGGAATAAATTTGACTATTTTTTGCCAGTAGTAATATGAGTTCATATATTGTAAGAAACTAAATAAAAGGACATTAGTTCTATTAGTTTAAATAAACCATGAAAAATATGAAAAACCAAGGTTTGAGATGAATTAAAATAATCATTCAAGATTTTAATTTAATAATTTAAACTTAATGTAAATTTAGACTTCAGGAAGACCTTAGACTTTTGCAAATTAAAACCATAATCATGAATGTCTAAGGCTTAGAGGACCCTAAATAAAAACATTCATGTCATAGTGTGTCCCCATTTAATTTTAGGAAATGATGTGTGTGTGTTAGGGCACAAAAGTTACAAAATCATTGATAAATATAACCAATGTCTTTCATTTTATTATTAGTTAGTCAATTAGCAAGAAATTGAGAGGCATTGAGGTTAAGCAAAGATGATGTATTTACCATATTATAAGCATTTTAAAAAGTTAATGAAGATTTGAGTTCCTAAAAGATTAAGTGTGATATACATCCTATTCAAATGGAGATAAAGGCCCCATTAAATGAAGGAACCATAATTATTTCATTGTTTTTTATGTTTTTCATTATTTTTATTTAATTTTCTATGTCTTTATGTTAATATTATGATTTGATCTAGCCTACAAGTCTCTGTGTGTGTGTGTTTCTATTTTAAGATACATTTTACATTTTTAATTATATAATTTAATTTATAAGGAATTATTCTCAAGCACCATTTCAATTCAGTTAATATATTAATTTTTGTTTTCATTTATCACCAAATATGTTCATTTCCAAGCACCACTTCAATTCAACAAATAGATTAATGTGTACTTTCTTTTATTATCAAGTGTGTTTAATTTTCTTGTCATCAATTCAATTTTGAATAGATAATTTACTTTCCAAGTAATTAGATAGGTTTTAATTAAATTTTATTAAAGTATACCTTTATGGATAAGTAATCCAAACCTCCTTCCAAATAAACAAATTTTAGTCACTATTGTGACACTTACTGCTAACTGTCATTAGACACTGGCCTTGGTTTGACATGACATTAAAAAATTTGAGTTGATATAAATGAATATGTTTATGAAAATAATTAATAAAAACCATGGAATAATATAAAATACCCCAACCAAATAAATTATGTATATGTATAAATTAATAAATTAAGTGAAAATAGTAAAACCCTACCATAAATTAATAAATTAATGGGGATGTTATCGGCATGTAATGTGAGGATACGAATGTATTTAAAAATAAATGGAGGAAATAAGAGATCTTACATGTATTATTATAGGTATACACCATCTAAAAAATTTACAAGAAGGGTTTTCCATGAGTTGACCTTCCATGGATATGGTCAAACATTTTTTACATATAATGCACTACTTAACTTTGGAAGGCAAATTGACCCATATCCTTTTGCACCACTTCCTACTATTAAAACTCTTCAAAGACCATATGATTATTTTTCCCTACTATACTCATGTATTTATAATCCATATTCTTATCCTTTTAAGAAAAACCCATAATTGACATAATACACCAAGGATTAATTCTCCTTCTCACTAAATGAGCAACCCCTATGAGAAGATATGAAATACATATAGTGGAAAGTAGAAGATAGAAAAAATATGACAAGGATATTATTGAGGGTATAAAAATTAATGTCTCCTTCCACCCACTTGGCTCACCCATGGGAGGGAGGGAATAAGGAAAAAATAAAATCATGCGATCCTTGTCTTCGTAGAGGAGCTCAAGAAATAAAATCAATAGAAGTATTCAGTTCCAATAAGGCATGGAAAAACCTAAATTAAAAATCCATGAGTTAAAGGAGGCAAAGGTCTGGAGGAGGGATGAGGATTTTACCTAAGTTTTAGAGGACCATGTGAAGAAGCTAACTGAGCTCCATGATAATCTACAAAAATTTGGAAGGTAGTTGGTATCATACAAGGAAAAATGGAAGAATTTCAAACAAGAAATTAATAAGCTAGGGAAAGGGATAGGGGGATTGAAAATGGTAGAAGGTGGTAAACTAGAGGGAATCCCAAAAGGTAAATAAATCCTCACCATTTTAGACACCTAAATCTATCCACAATTAGAATCTGACCAAATATCACATTAATTCCTATCAACAATTGAAAACTAATCTTAGGAATCACTAAACATCCTAAATTTGTTTTTTCATCATTCATCAAAGTTTAGACACTCAAAAATTACACATGATATTTTTAGATGTCAAAATGCCTTAGATCCCTACTCAAATATGAATCTAGTTGACCACCTAGTTAACTAAACTCACTTACTAACTTAAACCTTTCAACACCCATTTGATTAAACCATTTTTAAACCTATATTCACCCATTTTTCTCTAGGTACTCAACCACCAATAATCAAGTTAATTGTTTATGGTTAGGTTGACCTTTCATGTTCAGGTCATCAACCTTCTTAAAAATCATTACCAGCTATGTATGAGATAAGCATGGCACAATTTAGTACGTCCACCTTATGAAACACCAACTAGCTAAAAATAATCATAACAACTTTATCATCTTATCTAATTAGAAAATTACTCCTATCTAATTATCAACCTCATGTTATAAAAAGAGAAGAGTAGGAGGTGAATAAGGATCCACATCCAAGCTATCAAATCTTATTACACATAGGTATACAGACTTCATTCAAGAATTAAGTAGTAGAAATGGAGATCTAAACCTTTATTTGAGTTTCTCTTAAGTCCAAAGTACTATCACTCTGTCCAAATTGATTTGGCCTTCCACCATCAATAATCTAGCAAGTTATAGGTATATTTTTACTTGTTTCTTTATTTTATTTCATTTCTAACCCTCCTAACCTAATCAGACTTATCTCCTAGCTTCCCATCTTTGACTAAACCAATATTCAAATCCCTACTTGACCATTTATCCAATCTTAAATTCATTTTTTTAATCATTTGTATAAACACACAGGCAACTGCCAATGGTTATCCCAACTACTAATGGTCACCTCAACCATCGATGGTTTCCCAACCATTGATGGTCATCTAGACTATTGGTGATTCACTCAATTGAAAATGGTCACTATGGTAAAAATTAATAGTAAGTTATTTTTGTCCTCTTAACCCCAATCAAACCCTACCTTATATTTTCTTTCTTATTCATGTATCCTTCTTTGATTTTATGGATCTGACCCTAACTATCTTAGCATAAGTATTGACCTACTTTTTCTATATTTATTTATTTTAATTGAACAAGTAATTTATTTTATTCTTTTCACATGAATTTAATTTGATGTTATTGAAATAAATTATTCTTTATTTTCATCTATATCAACTTAATTATTATCAACAATAGATTGAAAACCTCCTAGCAAGCATACGCTTCTTAGATCTAACTCATGCTAAGCAGTCTACTCAACTATATTAATAAAAACCCCTTTTCTAGTGTCTTTCTTATTTTTAGGTTATTCCTTTCAAGAAAAAGAGGATTTTTCATCATCATCTAGATGGAAATCATAGTTTTATTAGGTATTCCTTTACATAACCTTTTTACTAGTTTCTTACTTGCTTCCAAATTAATAAATGAGTAAAAATTAAGAGAAACATTTTGACATACCTAATGGGACACAAAATCCTTTTTTATTCCTTTATTCTATGTTCATCTAATGAAATATAAATTTTTTTTGGGCTTAAAATAAACCTTTTGCATACATTGATTTCTTACATGTTTTATTTCATCTAGTAACTTAAAATCAAAGTAATTAATCGTAACTTTAAATCTTGTATCAGATAATTTTACAGACCACATAACTAATCAACACATCAAAAAAAACTTGAGACAAGGCCTGACTAGGATTTCATCACCTAAAACTAAACCTTACCCTTTCTCAATAATCCTACTTAGAGGTCATTACCAATGGGAAAACCAACTCATATCTCTAGTTGAGTATAAACTCTAAAATTTAGTATATTTTGGCTAAGCACATGACACCCTTTTCACTGTGGTGTGTGAAGTGAGGGGGTAGGCCTTAATATCAAGCCACATACTAAAGATCAATATAGATTTATCCATTGAGAACCTAAACAAAACTTGAAACCAACATTATATTTCCTCTTTAGTACCTAATCTACAAACTAAATTTCTTCTTCACACTTTCTAAGGCATAATATAAAAATGATTTAAAAATAATAATAATTTGTTAAACACAACTTAGTGTATGTTTCATTTCCTTAAGATCTTTTCCTTTTTATTGCTTTGTGTTTAAGTTGTGAGTTTCATTATTTATTTTCTATTCCTCTCATGGTTTTTACTAGACAATAGCTAAGGAATCAAACCAACCAACAACTACCTTATTATTCTTCCTCCATGGAGTATAATTCTAATGTTAAGGGTTCCTCTTATTTTTCTCCCTTCTTACCAGGCCTTATATTGTTGTTGAGGGTGATGTATATTTCACTACCTTCTTGATAATAACCCTATGGCTATTCAACATTGCCTTAACACCTTGTCTAACCATACCCCTCTCACTTCAGTTCCTTCTATGGATCCACCTTATGGTGTGCCTCCCTATATTCTATTGGATGTCATGTTAACCCAACCTATGCTCACCCAAGCCTCTTCTTCTTCTAGTATACCACCTACTACCACTTTCCAAACTCCATCCAACATCACAACCAATAAGAAAATGCCTACTACCCCAACCAATACTTTCAATATTGGATCAACTTTACTTCTTATAACCTATACTCATTCTACCATGGGATTATCTTCTACCCCTATTTATACCATTCCCCTTAGTTAAACCAACCCACCAATTTCTACCCAACTTTAGAGTTTGGTAGATTCCATAGCTTAAACACTTTTATCTATTAGCACTAGAGTTACCACCCACCAATAATCAACTAGAACTTTCACACCTATAACCTAATCTACATATATAACACCATCCACCAACCTAAGCATACCTCTAAACCAACCCATATCAGCCCCCTAATAATTACCCATGACATCCTACCAATATGTTTCTAACCCATAAGGAAACATAACACCTTCTACCTAATCATTTGTGTCAATCAAGCCTTATGTGGTACCATCCCAACCTCCTATGACCAGTTATCAATATGTGGCTTCTTCATCACCTTTTACCACTTATCCATACATTGTTTCCACCCAACCTCAACAAAATATACCCCCTAATTATGCAGCTTCCCAACCTCAAATAGATTTTGTCAAGATGTTAATGGACAAAATGACCAACCTAGTGTCATCTATCTCTGGGTCTCATAACCTTTTATCCTATGATCAAATCTATAATGAACCCATCCATCCATCTGTTCCTATCCATTATTATCCTCTTCAATGGGAATTACCTAAGTTTTCCAAGTTATAAGGCAAGGAGGACTCCCAACAAAATTTGAGATCATTTCATCATTCTTGTTATTTGATCGCATATGATGATGCTCTTCTCCTTCATACCTTCCCCATGTCTTTATCAGGACTAGCCCTTGATTGGTATAGTGATCTCACTAAGCACTCCATAGTTTCCTTCTCTAAATTGGCCTAAATATTTTTAGATCATTTCTTAGTAAATATATCTAAAAAGGTTTCTAATACTGACCTCTATTCTATTAGGCAATTTGATGATGAATCAATTATCGATTTCATAGCTAAATGGAGATGTCTCATCAACCAACTTTCTTTCTAATTACCCAAACCTAAGTTGATTGAGATCTTCTCTTGGGGTTGTGCCAAACATATTGACTGCACTCTTCAAGTTCAAAATTTTAGGACTTTTGATGAGGCATTCACCATGGCATGTAAACTTGAAAACTAAGCCATTGATGAAGGAAAATTTAAACTATAGAACAAGAAATCTATCTTCAAACCTAATGAAATTTCCTCTAACAAAACCAATAACCAATCCAACCATCCCACTACCAAAAAAAAATCATCTGTAAACTCAATTGTCTTAAAAATTGCCTCACCACCATTTGTCAATCAACTCTATCAAACCAATTCTTCCAACTTTTCCAACCAGTAAAACCAAAACCAAAACTGAGCTCCTCTAAACTATTACACTCCTATAGGGGAATTTTATGCATAATTTTTGGACAAAATAATCAAAGACAACATCATCCAAATTCTACCTATCAAACCACCCCAACAATTTGATGCTTCTCACCCTGTACCTGGTTGGTACAATGAGAATAATTATTGTGCCTTTCACAAATTTATTAGACATAACATTAGTATGTGAAATACATTCAAAAGTCTTGTTTAAAGCTTAATTGATAGTGGATAACTTTCATTTGATAATCCCAATGCACATATTAATCATTCCCTTGACATCTTTTACAAACCTTTTCCCAATCATGCTCCTTCTACCCATCACCATGACAAAAAACCATAATCATGTCACTCTCATGAGGAACATACAATAAATGTTATTATTAGTAAGCCCATTGTTAAGGATACCATTACCTCAACCACTTTTTCCTCCATTTCATTCGTAGGAGTAGTGGACTCACCTTCCATTCCTTTGGATACACAAATGATGGAATCAACTACCCCTCTATCTTCACTTTATGAGACCTTAGCTTTATCTACCTCTCCTTTGATGGCAACACCAAAGGAGACAACCTTTCCTTTGACCATTTTTGCTTCTTCCACTTCACCCATTGAAGTGGTAGAACTGCCCTCCGTTCCCTTAGACACCCAAACAAAGGAAGAAACCATGTCTATTCCTTCACTTGAGGACACCACACCTACCTCCCCCATTATATAACTATCCATTCTCCCTTTGAAAACCATCCCAAAATAAGATATTACCTCATTTACCCAACCACCTATTTTATAACATTTCATCAAAAATAAAGTTGAAGGAGCCATTCCCTCTCCTTCACCTAGGGGATTAACTTTGGAAATTAATGACCAAGGAACCAAACCCATATATAAGGCCTTTTATAGACTGATCCAAAGTTTAGAGATCACTTCTCAACCCAACCTTGATAGAGACACATTTTGGCATCACCTTGGGATCCCTTACCAAAAAAAATCCAAATCCTCAACCTCACTTGAATCCAGCCTTAAACCCATTATTACATATTCATCAAACACTTATTCCTATAAAACCATAAGTGAACCATCCCAACCACCTCTATTTAACATTTCTAAATCACCTTATGCCTCTCTTCCTAAACCAATTAAGAATCTAAGAATTCTTCCCACACCTAGCCATACTCAACCTTCTTTGAAGTTGGAATTGACCCCATCTATTCCACCAAAGAAACCCCAAACTAAACCAATCAAGAAGGTAGATTCACCCAAACCTCTACCTCAAAATATACCTATACCACCTACTTCCTACTTACCTTCTAATTAAAAAAACCCATCCTTCTACCATCACAACTACCTAGTCTTACTCTAATAAACCATCCCCCTTTTCTCTACATATTCCTACACGTATCAAGCCATATATTTCTCCATCATTCTTAACTAACCTATCTACCTCTAATTTCCCACCTATATCCAACCCCTCATCATAAAAATATTCCACTTTCAAATCATTTACCCCAAAACTAACCATCACTAAGTAATCCCAACCATAAACTAAAACCATTCCACAACCTACAACTTCTAGAGTGAAACATGCTTTTAAGAATACTCCCACCCCTAAAACTATAAACCAATCAACTCCAACATTTTTGATTGAATCTTATTCAACCATTCTACAAAGGTTGTTACAAACCTCTTCCTTTAGCTTACCACTTATCAAACCATTCTACCCTTCTAATAAAAAACCTTCTTGGATCAATGATAACTTGATTTTTTCATACCTTAGGGCACCAGAAGATCACACAAAGAACTGTAAAGCTCTCCAAGCACTTGTTCATACTCTATATGATGAGGATGATCTATTATTAGATGAAACTCTTCTACCCCCATTACCAACCCCACTACCCAGCCAACCTATCCAACATTTACCTACTCCCCCAAGAATAAGGAGGAGGAACTAAAGAAACTATTGAACCCAACAAAACCCCTCATCCACACTATTCATATGGTTACTCAATCTTAGGCCCAATAAAATGATAATTGAAAATCCAAAGTGTCCATTACATGGACCTACCCTTCAACCCCTCAATCCTTTAACCAAACCTAAAAATATTTATCCACACCTCCATAACCACCAAAATCTAAGGAATCTATTTTGGGATCTTCTCCCTTTAACCCTTCTATATCCATCCAATGGATAGTCTTGAAATAACTTCACTAAACACCGATGAAGATTAGACTTTTTAAACTAATCAACACCTCACCCCACCATTTTTAGGTACTGATAGAGGCTCTATAATATATATAGGTTTAATTAGATGACACTTAGCCTCTTGCACCCTTTTTTTGAGCCCTCCAACTCTATGCCTTCATCACCTTTTAGGATTCTAAAATACCTCTTGTTCATATTAAAGATCTCTATCCTCCCCTTTTCATCACTACGTACATCAATAAAACCCACATCAAAAGGGTAATGATTGATGGAGGATATAGTATCAACATTATCTCCTCCCACGCTTATGACCAACTTTAGTTGCCCAAGGACATCATGCCAAAAAGTGTAGTGGTCCTTTGTTCCTTCAATAATACCATGGTCACTACTTTGGAAGAAATTGTCCTCCATATCCACTTTGAACCTCATACCATTCCCAAACTATTTTACATTATAGAGGGTGATTTCCAATACAATTTATTACTCAGACACCCCTAGATCCATGTCATGAGTTATGTCCCTTTACCTTACATTGATATGTCAAAATTGAGGTCAAAGGATAAATTATTACCATCAAAGCTGACCCTAGTCTTTTTGCCTCTTAAAATATGACATATTATCATAATGATGTTCTTATTCCTCCCTCATCCACCTCACCATCAACTACTAACAACACTACCTCACCACTAGCCAAAACCCATAACACTCCCACCCATAACAGTGATGAAGCTTCAACTAGCTCATTTATCTCTTCTTCTTAGATTCTTATAGAGGACCCTTTGAAACCCACGTTCTAATGTCTCTCACTTAGGGAGTATTATCTTTTATCCTTGTATGATTTCCCTACTTTACAAGAGTATGAGAACCTCAAACATGACCCTTTTTATGATCATAACATCAAAACCATCATCCCTTTCAAGCTCCCCAACCATCAAACAAATTTCATCTATGGGGGACTTGATCAACCACTTCTCACTTACACCACTACCTCATCCATCTAACTATTAAATAATGATTTCTCCTACTTGGATAAACTAACCTTTGCCAAAGCTTGTCTTTACAGGTGTGTTTGGAAGGGGTTTGGCTTAAGACTTTATAAATAGGACCTCACTTGTTACCCATAATCAAAACTCAAAAACCTTTTGAGTTATTTAGCCTTGGGTTTGTACCACTAGAAGAACCTACCTCACCAAAACCCATCACCACCAATGATTAGGATGTTCCATCCTCACCAACCCCATCTCCCTCAAAGTTTGAAGACTTTGATATCATCTCATCTAGATTTTTTTTATCAATACTATTATTTTGGTCCCCCTAATGTATCAAAAGGATGGTTAAACTAAAACCCTTCCTCTCATCCATCATGAAATGGCATAAAACAATTCTCCTACCAATAACACTATCCAACATCAAGATGATGATTGCATTCTCACCTACCTCAGTATGGGGGATTTTTCTATTCATAAATCTCTCCCTCCTGAGAACCAAACCATGTTAAATGAATCCACTATCAATGTCAACTTGGGTGCTCATGATAACCACCATATCATCAAGATTGGCCAATCCTTAAATTCCATGGAGCAACAAGATTACCCTTCTTTCTTTCATGACCATAGCATAGCATTCACTTTGTCTTATTAGGATATGACTAAAATTTACCCTTCTATTTCCCTCTATAAAATTATCACCAATCCTAAGTTCAATCCAATTTGATAAAAGATTAATAGGATGCATCTTTGCATATCCCTTCTTGTAAAAGAAAAATTTCAATGTCTATTATCTATCAACTTCATTCAACATGTTGACTATCAATAATGAATTTCTAACATAGTTCCCATCACTAAACCTATAGGGGAACTTTATCTGTACACTAAATTTTGTTACCTCAACCTCACTTACCCAAAGGATGACTGTCCTTTACTGAACATCAACCAACTTGTTGATCTTATAGCTGGCCACAAGATGTTATCTCTCATGGATAGTTTCTCAAGATATAATGAAATCTTGATTGCCCTTAAAGATCAACATAAAACTTCCTTTATCACCCCATGAGGAACCTTTTGCTACAAGGTCATGCCTTTTGGTATAAATAATGCTAGATCAACCTATCAATATGTCATGACCTATATATTTTATGATCTCATCCATAAAATTTTAGAGGACTATGTGGATGATCTCATTGGGAAATATAAACACCACAAGGATCACCTAGCCATTCTAATAATCATCTTCAATTAACTAATCCATTTTCATGTCAGGCTCAACCCCAAGAAATGCATTTTTGGGGTCTTATCAATAAATATTCTATGCTTTATCATCTTTCTTCATAGAATAAAAGTATACCCTAATAAAGTTAGAGCAATATTGCAGATGCCTCCTCCTACTAACCTTATGAAACTCTATAGCTTGTAGGGTAAAATTCAATCCATCCATTGCTTCATCTCCTATTTATCAGATAGATGTCAACTCTTTCACCATATCCTCAAGAAAGAAACCTCTTTTAAGTGGACCAAGGAATATCAATAAGCCTTTGATTCAATCAAGGAGTTCCTTTTGTCTCCACCTATCCTCATCCCTCCTAAGGAAGACCATCCCTTCTACCTTTATATATCTACCATGGACCATTCCTTATGGGTAATGCTCACTCATCATGATGAATATAATAAATACAAACCCATTTACTACATTATTCACACACTTATAGAGTACGATATGTGGTATACCCATCTCCAAAAACTTTATCTTGTACTCATCTTTGTGGAATTCAAACTCTATCACTACCTCCTTAATAAAAAAACCTATGTCATAACTCAAACTGACCCACTCAAGTATATGCACTCTAATCCATACCAACACTAACTTATGGCTAAGTGGCTCATGTTCCAAGATAAGTTTGATCTTGATCTTAATTAAAGGGTAAGTCATTAATGACCAATTAGCTGAAGCTCTTCTACCAGATAATCAACTACTTTATCTTGCTTTTCTAGATGAGTCCATCATAAATCTTTCCCAAGAGGAACCCACTTACCAAATAGCCATGTTTTTTGATGGATCCAAATTCCAATGTGGTTGGGATGCCAAAGTTATTCTCATTCCCCTTAATGGTGAACCTTTTCCCCTTTCTTTTAAACTTGACTTTGAGTGTACCAACAACATGGTTGAGTATGAATCCCTAGTCATAAGTCTCTAAACTAATCTAGCCTTGAGAATTAAAACAATTAGTGTCTTTGGTGACTCCCAACTTGTGGTCGACTAGGTTAATATATCTTATCAATGTAAAAATGATGTCTTACAAAAGTAAAAAATCCCAATTGACATACTCTTAGCATCATTTAAGCATTACCTTATCTAATCAGTTCCTTGATCTATCAACAAATTTCTAGATATAATGGCTTCCCTCACTTCCCAAATTCCATCTCAACCTATTAAGTCTAAATTATTTATCACCATCAATAATTTTATCACACCTTCATATATCATTTCTAACCTTCCTACCATTTATAGTTTGGAATCATCTCCTTCTTATATTTGGTATGACCAAACTTTTAACTACCTTAACCTCGACATTGTTCTTCCCAACATTCTAAGGAATGCCTAATGATAATTTATTCATAGTACCTATTATTAAACAATTTTAGGGGAAATCCTTTAAAAATGTGGCTTTGATGGCCTCCTTCTCCATTGTCTACATAGTCATGAAGTTTCACATGATATCAAGGAAACACATGATAGAAACTATGGGGGACACTTTAGTGGCCTAGTTGTCACTAAATGTATCTATTACCTTGGGTACTATTGTCCCACCCTCAATCAATATTGTTGTCATTATGTAAACAAATGTGTCAAATGTCAACAACATGCTAATTTACATCATTCACCTACCCATGGCCTTCAAGCATCCAAAGACTATTGGCCCTTCTAGTAATGGGGTCTTGACCTTACTGGGGAAATAAATCCTCATTATTGGTAATGACACCAATCCATAATTACCTCTACCAAATATTTCACCAAGTGGGTGGAAACCATTCCTTTCATCTTGACCAAATCTAAAAAGATTATCAACTTCATCAAACACCATATCATCTAATGCTTTGGTGTTCCCCATAATATCATCACTGATAATGTTAAATATTTTAAAAAAAAGAAATTCCAAGTTCTTTATAGTGCTTTTGGTATCAAGTTAAACTTTTCCTCACCCTATTGTCCCCAAGAAAATGGATAGGTAGAAATCTCTAATAAAACTCTCAATAAAATGCTAACTAAAGTAGTAAGTGCTTCATGTTAGGATTGGCACTTGCACATCCCTTTTGGTTAATGGGCCTATCACACTAGAATTTGAACCTTTATAGGTTTTATCCATTTCTCTCTCATCTTTGGAGTAGAGGTAGTATTTCCTCTTGAAGTCTAGATCCCCTCTCTTTACACATCTTTTCATAAAATCCAATTTGAGAGTGATTATTATCAAGAATGTCTTGCATGTCTTGAACTCCTTGATGAACATCACCTCTAGTGCTTAATAATATTCATGTATATCAAGAATTAAACAATCATGCTTATAAAAAACATTTTAAAGAGTGAGAATTCAATATTGAAGACCTCATCCTTAAGGAAAAACAACATGTAACTAATATGGATAAAAGTAAAAGAGGCAATTTTGCCTTTAATTGGCTTCGACCCTACATCATAACCCATAAGTATGGATTAGGAGTTTATCATTTGTCTTATCTCAAAGGTAAACCAAAACTTGAGCCTCTCAATGCTTTGCATTTACATCCTTTCTTTTGTTAAAGAAGGATCACATTCATCTTTATGTCTAACTTAAGCTCATCCCTTGGTTTATGATATTTTCACTTTCCTTACACATTCACCCTATTCCTCTTAGGGATAATTGATTACAACATAGTACCATGTGATTATCTATCATAATTATAACCTAATCCTAGGCATGGATACCATAGATCTACCCATGTCATGGTTCTCATGGATACTTTTCATCTCTAATCAAATGGAATTCCATGATCAGATATCTCTCAAACCACTTTCCCTCATCTATCATTAACCTTTTGTGCTAAAAGTATTGCCTCCATAAAATTAGATGTCTAAGCCTAAATTTACTTGTCCATGTCTAAAAATAGACTTCAAAATCAAATTAGGATACCAAAATATCACTTGGATCCATATCTTTAGTATTGCAAACTGCTCCCTTAAAGGATAGTTACCCAACAACTAAATTTCTTAAGGATAGACTACTCCATTGAAGGAAAGCTATAAATATCCAAATTTATACCACTCCCTTGAAGGATGGCTAAGTTGTGTTTGCCAAAACAATATTTTGAAACAACAAAAGTAACAAAGAACCCTATGTTAAAATCAAACTAAGAAAGCCACAATTATATCTTATATATAACATTAGTAGACTTCCTACATCAATCAATATACACATTATATTAAGACATGGGCTTGTATATTATGGTTCTTTGGTCACCTATAGAAGGGTAAAGCTAACCCATATCATGTTATCATATCACCCATTTCTTATTCAACCATCTACCTATCACCTACTTTCCCTTCATGCCCTCTCTAAAATCAAGGGACTATGATCTTACTTAACACAAGGTGATCAAGATACCTTATTTTTCAATCAAATCATGCTCATGCAAAACATTTGAAAGGATTATTTTCACTAAGTCAATCAAACTTCAGTTTTTTAGGCCCTTACCAATGAACACATCATTCCTTTTTCTTACCCTCTATTCATTATTTCATGTGGACATATGTATCATGATTCTTCTCTCTTCTCCACATTTAGTGTGTTATCTAAACCTACTTTATGTGCTTTAATTATATACCCATATCAAATATCATATCAAAACATTCCATACATCATTCTCATCAACACAATATTCCATTAACATCATAACATTATGAACCATGTCCATAAACCATATCTTATCCATGAAAAAAATATCAAAACCATACGACGTCAATAATCACATCACCACATCATTATCATTAGAGGAATAATTATTTATCATAGCATAAACTACATCATATTAATAAACATCATAGACTATATCATATTTCTAGTTCCCATAAACATAACAACAATTCAAAGCATCAACATGTCACATCTTAAACAACCATGACTACATTATCTATGACATATTTATACTCCTATCTATGAACCACATCATCATATAAACATCATTAAAAAAAACCATGATAAAAACCATCAATCACATGTCAATGATTATATTTATGAACAAACACATCATCCACTAAGTATAAACCCAAACATCACCTAAAATATACACACATTAAAATATTAATCATAAGATCAAACATCTCATCACAATCATGTTTCAATTCCATCATCACATCATCATATAACATAACAAAATCACCCATGATCATCAACATCACATCTATCAATGAACAACACATATCATCCATAAACATCATCACATGCCTAAAGTATGAGTCTTTATATCATATCATAGAGCATGGGGCATGATTAGCCTATCATTTCATCATAACATGATATACATTATGAACATCCATAAAAATCACCACATACCTAAACTAATGAATCATAAATTTCATAAGCATCATCCATAAATATCTCAAAAAATCAATTAAACATAACAACCATAAAAACCATCAACATCAATAAACATCCATAATCATCATAAAACCTCATCATCATATACATCATAATAAAAGTAATACATGTTAATGAGTATATAATCCTCAACAATAAATACATGTAATAATGAATAAATCTCTCTCTCATATACATATCATGTCATCGGCACGTAGGTCGATATCAAAATCAAAAACATATACACCATATAATTTCATATATCAAGCCCCACCTACACTTTAACCTATACCTACACTTGTAATACCATCCAGTGGTGGTCCCCTTGATCTCCTTAGCTGACCCACTATAGAGGCCCACTATCCTAAATTATTTATAAATGGAGCACTTGCTATGTTATCCTTATACTCTTCATATCAAAACTCTAATAGATACTATGCTAGCACTATCACCTCATAATATCTTGCTCCTTAACTATAACTAAGTATCATGTCATCAGAATTATATCAAGTGTTTCTCTTACTAGTGTTGTGGCTGCTTCTACCCTCTATCTCAAGGTATCTCTCTCTTGGGTCACTAAACCAAGAGATATATTTGCCTTATCTCACTCTCCTATCAAGGTGGCAACTTGATCTTGTAAGGTGATAATATAACCTTAGAAAGTGGCTACATATCCCTGTAAGCTTGTGATTTAGGCTGGTGCCATTGCTAGTGCTATCATAACATATCCATCCTCCCTACCACCTTATGCATTTGCCCTAACTAAATCCACATCCACATTATATCTCCCACCATCATCCCATCCAAAATCAACCACTACATATCAAGCCTATTACCACACCACATAACCATCCACAACACCTACATCATCTATCATGGATCTCACTAAAAGTTCCTTATGGTCCAAAATAATGTCCTATGGCTACAGCTCTAGGAGCAAAAAATCTACATCCTCCCTCCTATATCTCATCAAATCTAGTGAAATACCTTACACAACGCCAAACTACCTCTAAACTTACTCGAATAGAATCAACTTAGTCTTACCATCCCACCTCCCATATAACCATCTCTAACTCCATAGTGATAAAGTGTGATAACTATACTAGACCCACCTAGGCTATCCCATGTATGGCCTCCATATTACATCCCCCACCACCAATACCTCCAAATCATCCCTAAACCAATCAATATACCTCACACCACCACTAGCCCTTGTCAATTTATCATCCCATCTCCATCTCAAGAAACCCAGTCTATTATTGTATAGCCATGCCATGGTAGCCCCAAAGGTCTCACCAACTAAATATGCTCATACATTAGGTAATGGAGAATGAATTCCACACTAATCCCATATCTCTTTTGTCTTATAAATGACCAAATATCCTTATATATCTAGATAATTAACACTGGGGCCCACCCAAACATAGTCATCTCTAATAACATCTCTACCATCACCCCTAGTAATAAGTATGGAAATCAACCATTACTCAAATTAGGCAATAAAAAATAGGACATGACCATCATCACCATTATAATAATGCATATATCCCCTAAATCCCTTTGGTACAGTGGCCCATAGCAAATACCACTTGCATGATACTTGATATGTACTTGATCTGCTCTATATATCAAATCCATGTGGTAGTCCCTCTCCTCATTCTCTATTTGATAAATCATCTCCCCTAAATGGGTATTCATGTCATCCTATGCACATCCTCTAAGAGGATGATCATCTCCTTGGTAATAAAAATGTTTTCATGGTCAGGTCCCATCTCTTGATGAGGGCCATGATCATAGTCACATCTTGTGGTAGGTTTTTTTAGTGTCTCATATCCCCTAGGCCAACATCCTCCATTTGTATCCACTTATCATTAGTCATCCCATCATAAACCTCTATGAAGATCTTAGGGACTTAGTCCCTCATCTGAATTTGGTCTTATGCCTAAAAATTAAACACATTAGCATACACATAACTTTCCAAATTAATCTCACTACCAACCTACACCTACATTTTAAAACTTACTCCAACCTAACCAATTGCATTTACCATCTCACCTCTAATAATCACACAAAACCCTACCTTTATCTACATATATTTTGACATCATTTTAACACCTAAATAATTATATCACAAATAATCACCCCATTCTACTTTACTTTCACTACAATTATTCACCACCAACATTAATATCTTATCTTAGACACCTTACATTTATCCCACCTAACTATACTCACCAAATCTTTTTAAACACCTCATCCTATCAAACTTGTATGTTCCTTTTTTAAAACACTTAACATAACTATTTAAACAATTTAACAAAACTTTTCCAAACCTTAACAAAATTTTCAAACTTTAATAGCTTTTGGAAACCTTAACAACACTTTCAAACTTTAACATCTTTTATGAATCCTAAAAAAACTTTAAAATAATTTAGCAACCTTCAAAACCTTCACAAACTTTACACTTTTTAAATAAAAATCTCACTATACCCTTTGACCATTGATGGTTCATTGAACTATCGATGTTCCTCTAAGATATTTTACTCCAATGTTTGACCACTAGTAGTCTAGTTGAACCAATGATGATCATTGTATGTGACCATCGATATCAAAACCCTAATGCCATTTCCTACCTAATTTCTCAACAAACACCTAAATCAAAACTTACAATCACTAACACTATTTTAAAACCCATTTTCAACCTAAAACACCCTTCCAGTCTCAATTTTACCCACTAAATTGACTAATTTCCCATAGAAACTAAATTAAGGGAAACATCCCCTAAAAACTACCCAAGACAAATCCAAGTCACCATCAAACTCAAATACAACAATTCAATCACAAATTTAAACCAATAAATTCAACTACCTATCAAATTCAAAACTCCCCATACCTCATTCTATGATTGTTGATGAATGTGTCTAGCTACTTAGCCATGCCCTTGTCCACCCTCCATCTCAATCAACACTTGGTCAACCACAAATGCATGCACTCAACCATTCACAATACTCCACCTCAACAAGCTCAAATATAATAATTAAACTGCACAAAAACACTAGTACACAAATTTCCAAATTCAAAAGTGAAAATGACCTTTCTTTTTCACTTTTTATGTTTTGTATTTTTAGGGAACTTCTTTGACCATTTATGGTTAGGTTGACCATCAACGATCGAACCTAGGGACCCCTAACTATTGATGGTCAGGATCCTAAAAAAATTTAAATTTTTTAGCACCCCATCTAGGTGCTAACTTTTAGAGATTACCTAATCTCATCTAACCAACCAATTTCACTTTTAGAGATTACCCTTTTCTAACCACCTATTTTACCATGTCCACCTCAACATTGGCCATTTTAGACCTAAACTATTCATATGTTTTACGATGACCCTACTTGGTCTTTTTGACCATACTGACCAACCTTTCCATGTTGTACTTTTAAAATTCACACCACCTCATGCATGACCAAAAAATTTGTGTTTTTCAAGGGAGTACTTATTACCTCAAATACCTATAAAAATAGTGACCATATCTAGAAGGATTGATAGGAATGACCCGATCAGCTACGAATAATACTATGGATTGGTTACCCCTATCATATGTCTCTCTAGAACTGAGCTTATTTTTACCAACATTGGAAACTTTAGTCCTTAAGTGGTATTGACCTTCACACTTAGTCACATTTTATGCATGTGTTTACATATTTAAATTCCTAACCCTTTTGTCACCCACCATATGACTCACCATCTACCACTTATAAAACCTCAACCTGATTTCATTTTCACCTCATTGACTCCCAATTTGAGGGGGAATACCTCCTCCCATACTTATGGCAATCAAACCTTGACTATTAATTTGTTTTTCTTTTGTAACTTGTTAACTCAAAGTTTCATAAAAAAGGGGGCAAAATGTAGACACTTGAAAATTACACACAATAGTTTTAGATGTCAAAATGCCTTAGATCCCTACCTAACCTTGAATATAGTTGACCACCTAGTTAACTAAACTCACTTACTAACTTAAAACTTTATACACCCCTTTTATCAAACCCTTTTTAAACCGATCGTCACCCATTTTTATCTAGTCACTTGACCATCTATGGTTAGGCTAACCATTGATAGTTAGGGTGACCATCAATGGTTAGGTCATCAATCTTCCTAAAAAGCATTACTAGCTATGTATAAGATAAGCAAGGCATAATTTAGCATGTCCACCTTATGTGATGCTAACCAAATATAAATAATCATAAATATCAACTTTATCCTCCTATTTAATTAGAAACTTCCTCCTATCTAATTAGAAACTTCATCTTATAAAAGCAGAAGGGTAGGAGGTGAATAAGGATCCATGTCCAAGCTATCAAATATTCTTGCACACATGTATCTAACCTTCCTTTAGTTATCAAGCAAGAAAACATAGATCTAAACCTCTATTTGAGTTGCTCTTGAGGACAAATTACTATCACTCTAGAAAAATTTCTATGGTCTCCCACCGTCAACAATCTAGCAAACTACAGGTAAGTTTGTACTTATTTTGTATTTTCTTTCATTTCTAACACTCCTAACCTGATTATAATTATCTCCCAACTTCCCATAATTGACCAAACCCATACTCAAATCCTAACCTAACTATTTATCCAATCTATACTTCTTTTTCTTTGAATATTTCTAGAAACACACAAGCAACTATTAATATTTAGCCTAACTACCAATGGTCCCCTCAACCATCAATGGTTACCCAACTACTAATGGTTAGCCCAACCACTGATGGTTCAATCAACTATTGATGGTCACTATGGTATAAAATAGTATTAAGTTATCTCCATCACCTTAACCCAAATCAATCCCTACTTTCTATATTTCTACCTGTTCATAGAGCCTTCCCTAATTTTTTGGATCTAACCCCAAATATCTTAGCATGAGTATTGACATGATTTTACTATATTTATTCATTTTATTTGAAAAATAATTTTATTTTATTCTTCTTGTATACATTTAATTTCATGTTATTAAAAATAATTATTCTTTATTTTCATCTATACCAACTTAATTGTTATCTACAGTGGATTGACAACCTCCTACCAAGCATACGCTTCTTAGATATAGCTCATGTTAGAGAGTCTACTCAACTATCTTTCTAACAACCCATCTTCTAGTGTCTTTCTTATCTTTAGGTTATTATTTCCAAGCCAAATAGGATTTCCCATCATTATCTAGATCATGCATACACTTTTATTAGGTACTCTTTTACACACCCCTTTTATTAGTTTCTTACTTGCTTCCAAATTAAGAAATGAGCAAACAATTAAGAGAAACACAAATCTTAGAATCATTTTGAGGCATACCTATTTTTTATATTAGTCCATATGCAATAATAACCTCTCATGGATTCATCCTTAATCCCATTGAGCATGACAAATATCAATTTATCATATGGACTATTAAGTGGGGAACTTACACAATTGATCAAATCTTGAAAGAGATAAAAGGCTAAGCAAAATTAATCAACAAATTAAATGATATTGAATGACTATTTGAATTATTAATTTCAAATTAATGAATATATAAAAAAATAAATTCAAAAATTCAAAATATCAAAGTCTTTCACCGTTGCCTTTATGATATGTCAAGCTCTTTGAAAATATCCTAAAATATCTAATTTGAGAGCCATGATTAGCAATTAAAAATCATAATTACATGAAAATTATTAACTCAAATGGAGTTATTCCCAACTCACCTAGGATTATTTTGAACCCATTCCATCTTTAAATTTAATATTAACTCTCTTTCGATGAGACTTAATTCCTATGGCTATAAATATAAGTATATACCCGTCCATTTCTAAGATTGGATATTGTAGAGATATTATGTATGATTTGTTCCATAAAACTCATGATAGTAGTGTTACCATGCCCAAATATTAAACCAAACAACATCAAAGCCAAGGTGCCAAGGAGAAAAGGAGCCAAGCAAGCTTCATTGTCAAAGACTTCTTGATGCACAAGCCAAGCAAGCCATTCAACAAACCATTTGGAGCTTCAAGGTAAAAGAGTTGTTTATTTTCTATTTTTGTTGCATTTTAATTTAGTTTTGTTACCTAATCTCTCCCTAGTGTCTAGTATAGAGGTGTTAATATTTTAGTATATTCATTTCATTTGTTTTATGAGACTAACACAAGACTAACCTATCCTCTATTACAATTCTTATTCATAACCATCACCTTGAGGAGATACAAAACAAATAAGGGAAAATCATCATTAAGGAAGGCCAAAGGCTTAGTAGAATAAATCAAAAACATGTTGAAATTCTAGGGACCTAAAACCAGAGGGATGATAAGTAGTAATATAAGTAAAATTAATGTGGTATTAGGAAGGATATTCATTTTGAGGAAATTTAACATGTGGCTATTTTTTTGGTTTTGTCTATATTTTTTTGCTAAAAGTTTGATAAATTTTTATGTACTTTAGGCTAGGTTGGCCTTGTTTCATTTTCTTGAAAACCCTAAAATGTTTTCAAAAAATTCAACCATCCTACCAACTCAGAAATATCCCTAGCTGATTCATCTTATAACAATGTATATGATGATTATAATTCACTTTTATTCTTCTTGGATCCCATATTTGGAGCTATCACTTTTTTCTTTAAAACCTAATTACACTATGAAAAATGGATCTCATAATTACACAAGGTAAAGATGAAGGAAATGAATTGGGGATGTGATGCAATAATTAAGAGTAATAATAATGAATAGTAGATAAAGGTGTATCATTGAATTATGAAAACAATAATGACCAAGCACTTTGAAGCATGCAAGATTTAATGGGTAAGAACTTTTTAGTCATTTTCAATGATGTGGTGTAAGGAGTCATAATTTTAAACACTTGGAATAATATCTATAATGATTTTCACATCACATCATATATTTTATGAAAAGGTCTTTTTTTTAAAAAAAACTAAACTTCAAATATTTGAATGTGGTAATGATGTTGGCTTCATCACATCCATGTGGAATCACTAGTACTTCTCTATTTTAAAATGTATTTGACTCATAATGATCATATATCTAAGTTTCCATGTGTCTTACAAGGATAAACAAGTTTCACAATATAGGTTAGTTGATAACAATTCATATTTTATTGTAGAAGTTTCTTCTAAAAAGTGTCATTTTGGGTTTTCAATTTTCAATATTTTTTATTTTTATTTATTTTATCACTTTTTATTCTCTTTATTTTTAAGGGAGGATAACTACCATTTGATAGTTTCTATCACTCCTCCTTTATCAGATATTTGCAAAAATATAGTTTGGCCTTAGTGGAAGAACCAAGTTCTTCCACAAGGTCCAATTGGTTTTGATTTTACTCAATAAATTCTTCCTTACTAAAAGTTCTTATGTACACCTTAAGCCTATGACTATTGACCAAAAGTGTCTTTTAGTCACCATTAATTGGTTGAAGTTAGACAAATCCATTACTAGAAATGGTCTTAATTAGGTATTGCCCCAACCATCTTGTCTTAAGCTTACCCTTGAAATTATAGAATTTAGAATCTAATAGAAGTACTCAATCACCTTCTTAAAACTATCTTTCTCTAATGTGATTATCAAGCCACTACTTTCTTTACTTCTAAATAATGTTATTTTGAGTGAGTGCATCTATGCTTTATTTATCTAGCCCATTTAGTTACATGATTATTTATTTATGTGCTTCATCAAGATCAATTCCCATATCAACTATTATCTTCAAGGTATGCAATTAAAACACTATTGGTAATAAATGTTTCTTTCCAAACACAAGTTCATATGGAAAAACTCTTTTGGTTATCGTCCACATTATATTGTATACCCAAATTACTTCATATACTCTATCTACCCAATTTTTTCTGTTGTTGTTTGTTATTTTGGTTAGAATCTTTTCCAACTCTTTATTGCTGACTTCTAGTTGCCCAATAGTTTTAGGATGATATGGTGAGGTTTTTATGTGATTGATATGTTATATTTATATGAAAGACTTGACCATGTTGAACATGAATTGGGTTCCTTGATTAGAAATAATAAATCTAGGAGGTCCAAATATCAACATGATCTTATGGTATAGGAAATCAACATCCATTTCTTCCTTAGCAAAGGTGAGTGCTTGCACTTTAGTGCACTTAGTAACATAATTAGTACACACTAATAAATATTATTTTCCTTGATATGGTTAGTTGATTGGTCCAGTAAAATTTAAAGCCTATTTTGCAAATGGTTCTAAACTTATTTGAGGATGGAGAGGCATTTTAGAGGATAGAGTAGGCTTACCCATCCCTTGGAAAGCATCACATTACTGTACAAACCTTTTCATAACCTTATAAAGATATTTCCACTAATAACCTCCACTAAGAATATTATGAATGGTCCTCTTTTCTTGAATAATGTCCTACTCCTGGTTCACTATGGCATAATATTATGATGTCATATAATTTATCTTCTATAACACACTAGTGAAGTACATGATTAGGTTTAGTTTTAAGCAACATGACTTAAAAAAATTTGAAATGATAATTATCTACAATAAAATGTTTTATTTCTTTAGAGGTAAAATAATGAGGAAAATTCCATATTTCCATGTAATTTGTAATGTTTTCAAACCATGGTGAGTATGTGGATATATAAAATAATTGTTCATCTAGAAAATAATCCTCCATAGATTCACCTTCACATGTAGTGATCAATCTAGACAAAAATTTAGAAGCAACATTATACCTCCCTAGTTTTTCTATTATGTTAATGTTAACTTATTACAATAATAATAACAACCATCTAATTATTCTTTTACCTACTATCATTTTATTCATTAATTACTTAATAGTTGAATGATCTATATAGATAAACACCTAATAACCAATAATTTAAGGCCTAAACCTATTTATAGCATAGAAAATAACAATAAATTCCTTTGTTGTGGTAGTGTAATTTTTCTCTATGGACGCAAGATTATTCTTGATATAATAAATGGCATACATCTTTTATTCCTCATCTCTTTATATTATAACTACTCCTAATTCATTATTGGAAGCATAATTGTATATATGAAAAGGATTTTCCCAATTAGGTCCTTTCAAAACTAGAGCATTCATGAGTTTGTTATTTAATGTTTCAAAATATTCTTGACACTTATCATTCCATACAAAGTCACTGTATTTATTAGCAATGAAAACGTAGGTGTATTTATCTTGCTAAAGTCTTCAATAAATATTCTATAATATCCTGCATGATCAAGAAAATGTTTTAAATCTATTTGTGTTTGAGGAATGGGGTGATTAGAAATTACCTCAATCTTTTTTATATCTACTTTCATTCCTTAAGAAGAGATATGATGTCATAATATTATCTCTTCATTAGTCGTTATGATGCATTTCTCATAACTCAAAGATACTTGACATTCCTCACATCTACTAATCACTTTATCCAAATTATTTAAAAAAAAATTATTGTTATGTAGAGTGAAATCATCTATGTACACTTCCACATAATCATTTTTAATATTAAAAAATATGGCTACCACTGCTCTATGAAAGGTATTAGGTGCATTTCATAATCTGGAAAGAAGGACTATATGAGCATATATTCCCTAGGTGTAGGTAAATATAGTTTTATCTTGATCTTAAGGGAATATTATAATTTGATTATATCCACTGAATCCATCTAAGAAATAAAAATATTATTTTTCTGCCAAATTGTCCAAAACATGATCAATAAAAGGCAAGGGAAAGTAATCTTTGATAGTGACTTTATTCAGTTCTTTGTAGTCTACACAAACTCTCCATTTAACATTATTTTTATCCATAATGACTATATGTGAAACCAATTGACTATCATATATGGGATAAATAAAACCAACTTCCAATAGTTTTTCTATCTCCTTGAAAATTTATTTCAAGACTGGGTTAATTCTCCATTGTGGTTGTCTGACTAGTCTAACATCTTCAGTGTAGATGTGATTTGTAAAAACAATGGGATTTATTCCTTTCATATAATTATAATCCCAAGTGAAATATTTTATGTGTTGTACTAATACATTAAACACTTTTATTTCATAGCGGTTAGTTAACTAGTTGTTTACTAGTTATCAATAGTTTATAGGGTTAGATTGTAATATGTTTAGTGTCTAGAAAACTGGAATTTAACTAATTATATTCACTCATCAAGGAATTTAATAGACATGTGTGTGGTATTAACATGTTATTATATCTACATACTTTTAAAATATTTCACTTGTGGAGATATTATTGGTCAATGGCTAATAAAAATCATGTAAAAATGAATTCTAATCATTTTGAGCCTAGTCGACTATGGTTTATTGAATGTTTTGTAGACCAGATAACATGTTTGGTGATCTTATGACATTTTTTTTATTTTGAATAATGAATTTTTATTCTTTATATTCATTATTTTTCATCTTCTTATCATAGCTATTAGTCTTTACAACTAAGCTACTAGTCTTCAGAGCTAGGCTATCAGACTTCAAAGAAAAACTATCAGGCTTTGGATCTAGGCTTTCTTTATCAAAATATTATGTTATTTATTCCTAAAACTATTTTAAAAGTTATTTAATAGTAACAATTTCTAAGGATGACACACTAGTCTAGCAGGTGGATAGAGATATTTGTTTAACATGAATTCAATTATAAATGGTCATGCTTATAGATATATAATCAATTTATGCTACAATTGTAGCTAACCAAGGTTTACCAATAATGATTGGATATCCTAACTTATTTGGTTTATGTTTAAGTATAATTAAATCCACATGATTTTCCTAAGACTCTATGGTGACTTGTACATTCTCTATGGTTCCTTCAAGGGTAGCAGTGGATTGATCTACCATTTGTAAGATTATAGTGGTAGGTTAAAGTCCTATGAGAGATAAAGATTATACTATGTTGATATTCATTATGTTGATGATATTAATTAGATATATAAACACATTTATAATGTACTTATTTCCAATTATCATATTCATCATAGGACTACCAAGATCTCCATATTTTGGAATAAGTATGTTTCTTGCTAGTAAATCTAAAAAAAAATTGTTACCTAAATTATTTTAAGATATTATTTATTTCTTCTTAGTGATTTGATGCACAATACTTTAATAATTTGATATAACTCAAGAATATATTTAATGGCTCTTAGTAGTGTAATTTCTATCTTCCTTAGGCCTTTCTTCCTTAAGTCTCTTAAGAAATGGATCAACATAAAGATCTTGAATTGTGTTTTGTGTGGTTATGGATTCTATGTTTTTTCATTTGGTTCTTAGAATACAAGTGATTTATGAGTATTTTAATCATTATGAATTTTAATTATGGTAATGGATGAATCTCCTTCTACCTTCCCTAATCTGAGTTGAAATTTTTTACATTCAGCTGAACTAATTGAAACATTACTTTCTTGATCAGATCCATAAATAGGTGTATTTTGCCTATTCCTAGGATTTTTCATTGGTTGGGTAGGTAACTATGGATTTTTAGCTTTATACTCAATTGGTGGGGCTAAGGTTGTGAAGGCATTAAGAATTTTTATAGATTAAATCTTCTTCATGTTTGATATTATTGATTTGACAATTGAGGTGGTGACTACTATACCCAATGTGGTTATTGATTTTGTTGTTGTGCCCAATTTTGTGAAGGATTTTGAGGTATTTCACACATTTATGGAATGAATTATTGAGTACTCCATGGTTTTGGCTATGGTGGCCCCCACATTAGTGGTATGACTTGTCCATTCCATGGTGTCATCCATAGATTGGGAGGAAATATTGGGCAAAATTTATTTGAAGGTTGGGAGTATTAGTTTCCTTATCTTTGGATAAATTTCACTTAATCAACTTTATGTATTACTTGTTTGAATTGATTTCTTATATTATGAATATTCTTTCAATTCTTAGTGTCATGTTATAGGTCACAAATACCACATACCTCTATTTTTCCTAAAGGACAATCTTTTACCACATGTTTGAGTCTACATATAGGATAATATATTGATAAATATTTAGTGTTGGTATCATTCAATTTTTTTTTGAGGCCATCTAATGTGGATGTCAATTATACTAGATTATCTATTTTGAAATTAAAAAATTCTTCCATTAATTAAACAACTTTAGATGAGTTTCCTAACCTTATTTTCCTTATGCTAGGTCTTATCCTAGAATAGTTAGTATAAAATGCTAAAATTTGAGGAAAGGTTAACTTATCAATGTCACCCTTTCCCATTAGGTTCAAAACATCACATGCATCATCATATAAACCTTTAAGAAATACTATTTTGACAACCTCCTCATTGAGTTGGTAAACACTCTATTTTTGGGTAAATATAAACCTATCAAGGTAATCTTGTAAGCTTTCAACTTCATTTTATTTGATCTTGAAAAATTTTGCCTTTTATTCTCTAATTCTACAATAATCTTGATATTTGTCTAGAAACAAAGTTTTCATTTCATCCCAAGTGGTTATATAATTACCCTCAAGGCCCATGAAGCATCTCATGGATGCATCTTTGAGTGTAGATGGGAATAAATTCATCTTTTAATTGTTTGTCACATAGTAATATATTTGGCAAAGAACCTAAAAATCAAAGAGGAACTAATTTGGATCATATGAGGATTTATCTCTAAACATAGGTAAAATAGATGGTGAGATATTATTTATGGAATTTCTATCATCAAGACCCAACCTAATTGGATATGCAACATTTATGTCATGTTGAGGCTATCGATCAGGGTTCTCCACATGTGCATGTTCATCTCCCATATTTTCTTCCCAACTTTGGTTATCAATCCAATCTAATTATCTTCTTACATGCTCAACTTATGGCATATCCCAGGAGGAAGATATTCATTGGTGATTATATATTCTTCTTATAAATCTTGTGGATCAAATATAACTATTCAAAAAAGAGGATTTTTAGAATTAATTCTCCCTATAGGATAAGATGTCCTAAATAGGATTCTTGTAGGATCTATTTGTGAGGATGAACCTTATTTAGGAGAGGAATCAGAAAAAGTTTGTATATGAATTTTAATTTCTTTTATTTCACTTCTTGATCTTTCCAACAAGGATAAGATCCTCTCTTCTTATTTTATTTGGGATCCTTTAGAGATAAACCATCTTTGAGAATATCTTGGGTAGTTCATAAATCTAAAGAATCTTGGATTATTTTTTATTTTTATGAATGTCTTTGAATTTTACCTATATAACTCTAATATAGGATCTCACTAACACTTATTGATTAAAATTATCTCCAACAATGGTGCCAAAAATGATAGGATACCATTATACCTCTCATTTAACCAATCAATGGATTGGTGTAATTTTATACCATGGCTATCATCTAGGTCTATATCGAATGAGATCATTGGATATTTGAGTATATATTTTTCTATTTCAGGGGTTTACTCTATTGTGATGTCTAAATCATAAGGACAATAAATAAGACTCTAATTCTAAATTGCAAAAAGTAAATCTAGAAAGTTTTATTAACTAAGGATCTCCTATGACATTCCTTATTAAAGGATTATTCAATTTACACCATCAACATCTAGAACTTAAACATCTAGCATAAGACATTATGGTTTCCTCACTCAACTTGCCTGGTTGGGTAGGACAATGTGTTAATTAGTAATGTGAGAATGTTTTATATTGTCACTTAAATAGCCCCTGATAGATTCTAAATATGGAGATGTTAACAAACTTTACTTCCTATGAAATTGAAAAAAACACTCTTGCATAAATAAAACTCACTTACATTGAATTGAAACAAATTTTTGCATTTATTCAAAACACACATTGAATTAAAAGGAAATTCACACTTTGATTTTAAAATGGAAATCACAATTTCATTAGAAAGAGAAATCACACTTTGCAACAAAAATAAATATACCTAAATTAAAGAAATACACTTTTAAACTATAACCTAAAAATACCAATTTGTCCTAATCTTTGAAGAGAAATGGGCCCTTGTTCCTTCCTCATAATAGGAATAGCTTTACTTAGTAATGAAAATGATTGTTGAAATTTATTTCATTATCAAATGAACATGTACAAATGTGTGAAACTATATTGGAATGCTTCTTCTATTTTCTGATCATTATTAATTAACTAATGTATTAATTGACTAACTTATCTAGAATGAGATGGAGACATGTATTTAAAGTCCATCTAAAAAACTATTCATAGAATACAAAAACTCATGATCCAAATGGCCAAATATAGTTATTCAAAATATGAAAGATCTAGGAATTAGATCCCATACTTATAGGAAGGCATTAGACTTGACTCAACTAACAATATATAGAAAATAACTAACATAGATATGAAGAGACTATATCTAGTTATACAAAATACAAGTACAAATATATCCAGATCATTTTAGACCATTACTATGAATATTAATGTCTAAAATAATATATCTAAATATGAAAAGTTTATATCTATACAATAAATACCGTTAGAGTTACTATATTGATCTATAGGATCTATCTTGACATCCTTGGATCACACCTATGTGTCTTCATAGCATTATGTATAGGTATTTAGAGTTCCTTTAGAGTGTTTTCATAATGTCTTTAGAGTTACTTTAGAGTGTTTTTGTAGTGTCTTCATAGTTACTTCAGAGCATCTACAAAGCATCTTTAGACCTATATATCTTTGGAGCACGATGTTCTCTTCGATGAATCTTCAAAACTATTGCCAAAAAGGGTTGTAAAAACCATTTGATGTTTTCTCAAAATGATCCTACCATAGGGAATTATTTTTTACACAAAACTATGCTCATTTTATCCAAGTTAGACACAATAACAAGATAAAGAATCAATAATGTGTCACATATAAATAAAGGAAAATTGAATTCATTTCCTACTTAGATAATACCTTAAATATTAAATTCAATGTAATATATAACCAAAAGGAAACACCTATGGATAATTTTTATTAGATATAATGAGCTATATATAATGCTCATCAACTCTTCACCATATTCCCAAATAAAAATTCACAAAATGTTCTTGCTTATTGCCTTAAGGGTGACTTGGAGATGTTTTTCAATAATTTGAGCCTATTTTAAATTGTTTTTCATTGAATTATCATGTATTCATACCTTTAAATTTAGTATTTTTTTCAATTTTATCGTCATTAATGTCAAAAGGGACACTATGAGCATGTAATTGATGTCAAAAGGAGATTTTGGATGATATTGATGATCAAGGTAGAGTATGGTGATTTGAGGATATGAAAGGCATCCTATCAAAGTTCAAGGATGATTGGAGTGCTTAGGTTCATGATTGGAATTAATTTGGTTCTTCACATTGATCATCTAAATATTTTGGTTCTATGACAAAAAATATGAGAAGTTATTTTGTTGATGTCACCATTTCCATGTGTTGATGAGTCTGGGGGAACTGGTTACATGGTTGTGATCACATTAGTCCCTAGTAGTTATGCACTAAATTTAAAGCCATAAGATGAAGAATAATTTAATATATGGGGATGAAAAGTTGACTACTTGAACATAATTCACCAAGTTTCTATACTTAGCCAATTTTGAAAAAAAGGCTAAACAGAGCCAAGTAAGCATATTGATGAGGTCAGTGCTTACACACATAGAGGTTTTATGATAAAATTATCACATGGGTCTATTCATTTTTGTGCTTAGTTTATATGCAAAAAATCTCAGGTCATGCAACGTAGCATGACAAAAGATATGCTTAATAAAAGTAGGGCTCCATGGAATTTTGATATAGTTTTCCAACATAGTCAAATTTATAGTTTATAATAAAAATCTCAAAGGCATTTTTATAATGCCATATCTTACACCTATGAATGATTCAAGATAAATTGGATGTATGGATGGAATACCCTATGTAATAAGATCATATGCACTAATTTTTAGGTCATCTGACTAAGTGCAACAATAGCTATGCATGTGTAAAGTTATCCTTCCAAGCATATTGAAATGGTCTCCACACTTAGACAAAATATACACAAGGTCATGCAAAGTTGTAATGATTTTACAAAGATCATGTATGGAAAATTATAAAGGAAATAGATGGTAGATCTATTATGGTTTTCTCATGAGCATCTTGAATATATGGACTATAGGTTCAATTGAGAAGGAGTGAGCTAATAAATGATTAATTTAGCTCTCAAACTAGATAGTGTTTCTCAGTAAAACCCTATGGGTTTATGGCATAATGTTAAATAGACACTTTATGTTTTGATGGTGATTGGATATAGTCTGGACCTAGTAGCTTAAGTTATAACTTAATCCTTTATCATCATTATGAAATTGGGTGCTCAACTTAACAATTATCATCTCAAATAATTATCAAAGGAATTAATATTTCCTAGGTCTTAGACTTTATATTATGTTCCAACTTGATCAAAAGTATATGATCTAATGGAGTGAAGTAAAGTCAAATTGTCAAAAGGAGCTTTGAGTGAATGTATAAGTGACAAGTGTCACATTCACAAAACTTATTAGATAGAGACCTAATTAGTATAGACTTATTATATTTAATGATTGATATAGTTAGAGGATTAAAGGTCTCATGCTTAATTTGATATTGAATATCTAATGGAGCATGATGAATTCAAAGTGTCAAATGTCCCTCTGAGTGAATGTGCTTATGCCAAGTGTCACAAGTGCCTGAGTCTATCAGATAGAGGACTAATGAGAGTGATATTGTTAGGCATAAATATCAATATTATCAAAATATATGATGGCATGTGGAAGCTTAGATGATTAGATCCAATGGAGTGAGTGGGCTCAAATTCTATAAAATACTTAATATTTATCAACATAATGACAAGTTAAAGACTGAGTAGGTTCAAGAAGATAGATGGACTAAAATAGATCCAAATATATAAGAAGATATGAGATAAGGTCAAAGTGCTGAAGTTAAATGAATATTCAAGGTAAAGGTTGTGCATATTCAGAGATCGAGTGATCAATGGGAGATAGGATCTAGAGATCGATGGAAGTGTTTTAAAGAGTAGAACATTAAAGTTTAATAGTGTACAAAGATTCAATATATTGAGAAATATTGGATATGTTATAAAGAAAGAGATCAAAGGCCAATATTTAAAGTGTTTAAATATAAATGGTAACATGTAGGAACATGTAAGAACTTGTGTATAATCCATGAATCTTGACATAGATAATGATATTGATCAATCCAACTAATCAAATCTATATCAAAATATATGTGCATCAAAACTTGAGTCTATCATATTATATAACTAATAAAGAGACATATAATTAGGGTATGATGCATGAAATCAATATTTGGGAAGATAAAAGTTCATGTCATAATGAACTAGAGTCTAAAATTGGTGTGATATGTTATAGTCTGAGTGTGAACAAATTCAAGATATGGAACCCTAGATCATTTGTTTATAAATATGATATCTGGGACAAATAAAATGTTACTATTATAGTTGAATTGTGTCAAATATAAAATATATAGACACAAAACTAGAGGGTAAAGAGAGAAAGAAGAGGTTGTAGAGATAGAGATGAAGTGTGTCAAATGGATACATATCTAGAGATAGAGAAAAATGGGTAGAGAGGAATAAGGCACAAATAGAATATGAATATTGTGAGGATTTATATATTAAACTTGTAAAATATAATAGAGAATTTAATTTATTTATGAATATATTTTATATTTGAGTTATAGCTCCATATATCTGATTAGTTAGTGTCATCAGATAAGTTGAGTTGGTGCTCAGTTAGGGGATTGGTGTCTCCTTTGGTTAGGTTCCCATAAACATTGTAACCAATGAGTTTAAGCTAAATTAGTGCTTAGTTGGGGTTTTGGTACTTCCTTATATTTTAAGATATTAAATTAGGGGATTGGTATCTCCTTAGGATTGGTGTCCTTAAATGTAACTAGTGAGGTTTGCTAGTGAGACTTGGAACTATGAGACTAGATTATAATAGTAGATTATAGAAGCTATTCTCACCATGGTTTTTTCCTTTGGTTTTTCCATGTATAAATCTAATTTCACATGTATATATATGTGTATGTGATCTATGCATTTATCTTTTAATATGCATATTCTTTTGAGTTTTCTATAAAATAATTAAAGGACTAGTTTTAGTTTATATAATGATTCACCCCCTCTCAATGTCTAGTTGTGTTACAATAATTGGTATCAGAGCCTAGGGTTCCTTGAGAGAAGTTTAATTCTCTCAAGTAAATCTTGAAATTATGAACATAATGTCTAGTCAAGAAGGACATTCATCAAACAAGCCACCTCTCTTTGATGGATCTAACTATACATTCTAGAGCATAAGAATGGAAGCATATTTATCCTCATTAAGGTTTGATGTATGGATTTCTATGGTAAATGGATATATATCACCTAATACAACTCCTACTAATTAGGATGCCAAGAAGGTATATGACAACAAGGCCAATGAAAATAATGTTATCCTCTATAGATTATCTAAATCAGAGTTTGTCAAAATGCATAAGAGATCTATGACAAGTCAAAGAGCATCTATGAAGGTGATGACAAGGTAAATCATGCCAATATACAAACATAGATAGGAATTTTTGAGTCTTAAAGTGATTTAAGAAGAGAATATTTTAGACTACCTTTTTAGGGTAGATGAAACAGTCAAGAGTAACCTTCACTTGTTATGAGATGAGAGTGGGAGATGAAGATAATTCTAAGAGAGAAGCTACATAAAAAGAATCCAAGCATGTAAAAGTAGAAGCATCTACATCAAAATCTAAGAAGAGTGATAAATAAGAATCCACCTTTGTCATAATATTGAAAAGAGGATCTAGAAAGTATAAAGGTAAGTTACCCTTTAAATGTTTTAATTATGGTAAAGTAGGACATTTTTTGCTAAATGCCCTGATGAGAAAAAGGATAACTTTGATCAAGAAGATGATGGAAAAATAATTAATCCCCACTATTCCAAAATGAGTAACTTCTTTAAAAATAAGAAAATATTGTATATAAGAGAAGATAGTAATACATTGGATGATAATGATAGCTTAGATGATGACCATGACTATGCCTTTATGGCTATCATAAATGAGTCCTTTTTCATGGCATTAGGATAAACCTCTATAGATTTGGATCAAGAGGAAGTTGAAGAATCTAATGAAGAAGAGGAAGGAGGTGTGAACTCATTTGTTCTCTAGATGAGATTGACATGCTGAGAAAATAAAAATCAAGATAAAAGAAGCTTAGACAAAAGGAAATTAAAAAACTATCCAAAAGTCTTGAAAGATCTGATCAGATGCTGGTGAGTCTAAATACTCAAGTTAAAGAGGCAAAAAGAATAAAATATGTAGTCAAAACTAAAGTACAACTTAATTTTATTGAATGTATGATGATAGAAGCAGAGATAATGGCTTTGAGAAAAGATCTTGAAAAGGCTTATGGAGAAAGTAAGCTTGAGGAAAGGAAAAATATTAATGAGTCCATATATATAAAATCAAAGAAGATGTAGAAGATAAAGGTAGCTGATGTAGATGGTTACACAAGGGTAAGAAACTTGAAGAAGTAAGAGTTGAGAATAACTCCCCATCTTGTACAAAGAAAAGCTATGACCAAGTATTCCTCGTCTTTACATGGTTACTATTATATCTGTTATCATTTCGGTCATAAGGCTAGTAAATGTAGAGTTTTACCTACAAGGAGAACCAAGTTTGTAAGCAAACAATTCATTTTTCACCTTTCATAGATACAAATGTGATGTGTTATAATTGAAATAATTTTGGTCACATAGCCAAACAATGTAGAACAAGCTTTGAAAGACCAAAAGTACAAAGAGTGAAGAGAATCATGCCTTATATTATGAATAAAGGTTCACAAGTATCCAAAAAAGAGAAAAGTAATCCCAATAGGACATATAATCAACACAAGAATGTATGAAAAGTGAAAGATCAATCCATGATAAAGAATGCTATAAAGGTTTGAAAATGTGAAGATCTCTAATTGTCTACACATGTTGAGAATGAGAAGACAAAGCTCAAGAAGAAGTCCAAGGTGTTGGCTGAGGATAATTTTGAGGTATGTAAATATTCAAGTGAACATAGTGTTATTATTCAACAAGTTTCATGAATATAATATCAATCTTTTGTTCCTAGTGATGAGATTTTAAGCTACAAGGAAGATTCATCAGATGAAAAGGCATGTCATGAATCCATATTGCCTCCATGTTTTTTAATCTCATTATAAAAGGAAAGGAGAATAGTGTAATGGATGGGCATTTTAATTCTCTCAAGCCTAAAAATAAGAAGAAAAATAGAAAGCACAAGATAACCAATGAAGAGAAGGAATATGAGGAGTTATGTGTAAATCCTAGTTTCACATTGTTCTAGGACGTTGTGAAGTAAAATCTCTTTATATATGCTTCTTAAGAGACCCATTTTTAGTGGATAAGTAAGTGATGTCTGCTAAAAATAAAAATAAAAGTAGGTTGTGATGATTAATTGATCAAACCAAGTCAAGTGTTGTGTATGTAGTGTTTGTAAGGATAAAATGAGTGTTTCAATATGACATAATGAGATTTTTGGAGTACATCTGATCTATATATATATGAGAAGGAATATGAGGAGTTATGTGCAAATCCTAGTTTCACATTGTTCTAGGACATTGTGAAGTAAAGTCTCTTTATTTATGCTTCTTAAGAGACCACTTTTTAGTGGAGAAGTAAGTGATGTTTGCTAAAAATGAAAAAAAAGTAGGTTGTGATGATGAATTGATCAAACCAAGTCAAGTGTTGTGTATGTAGTGTTTACAGGGATAAAATGAGTGTTTTAATATGACATAATGAGATTGTTGGAGTACATCTGATCTATATATATATATATATATATATATATATATATATATATTCATTTTGCATAAGGGTTCTAATTCAATAAATTATTGACATTATGTATCTTGGGTTGTGCAAATAATTTGGTCACCAAACTCAATGAACATGTGTACATATATGAGAAGGAATATGAGGAGTTATGTGCAAATCCTAGTTTCACATTGTTCTAGGACATTGTGAAGTAAAGTCTCTTTATCTATGCTTCTTAGGAGACCCATTTTTAGTGGAGAAGTAAGTGATGTCTGCTAAAAATGAAAAAAAAGTAGGTTGTGATGATGAATTGATCAAACCAAGTAAAGTTTTGTGTATGTAGTGTTTGCAGGGATAAAATGAGTGTTTCAATATGACATAATGAGATTTTTTGGGTACATCTGATCTATATATATATATATATTCATTTTTCATAAGGGTTCTAATTCAATAAACCCTTGACATTATGTATTTTGGGTTGTGCAAAGAATTTGGTCACCAAACTCAATGAACATGTGTATAATGATGATATACATGTGAAAAATGAAGTTATGGTGTGCTATAGGTAGTCCCATGGTGATAATATGGATCATGGTGTTAGGGGGAACTAAATTAGATAACATTAACATCCGGAAAAGCTATGCATAGTATAAGGGGGAGCTAGATTATTCAGTCTATCAGGTCTAAGAAGGCTTAGAATAGAAGACCTTTACAATTGGTTGGGTCTTAGGATTAGAAGAAAATAAGAGACTGAGAGAGAAGGCTAGTGACCCTACATAAAATATCTTACACCACATCACTAGATACTAGTGATAGAGACTAATTCTAGAGGAAGGATCACAATATCCTTGTTGATCCCTATACGAAGAGAAAAGGCAACTTAGGTATGAATATTTTGCAAATTTCTCATTAGTTGATGGTTATAGGTTCTTGTACAAACTCATTTATCTAATAAATGGGGAGAAAAATTTGGAAAAATAGTGAGAAAGAGTCTCTTTTCTATTGATGTCAAAGGGGAATAAAAAGTACAAATTCTCTCTATAGGAGAAAGCAAAATGCTCTTTGTAAAAGTTTGAAGAAAAAGTGAAAATTATAAAGAAGCAAAGAAAGTATCCAAGTTGATTTTAGGCAAATGTATCATTACCTAAGGGGGAGTAAGTTTTGTATGAAAAACTTCAGTTCATACTCATCAAAAGACAATGAAAGCAATGCCATAGAAGGAGCATAATATTGGAAGCTCAAAGCATTTAGTTTACCATCAATGATAAAGAGGGAGATTGTTGGCAAATTGATTATCATTGATGTCAAAAGGGACATTATGATCATGTCACTAATGTAAAAATGATATTATGGATGTCATTGATTCTTAGAGGAGAGTATGGTGATTTGAGGATGTGTAAGACATCTTATCAAAGGTCATGGATGGTTGGAGTGATTATGTGCATGAGTTAAATTCATCTAGTTCTTCACATGGATCATCTAGACATTTTGGGTTTATGAAAAGAAATATGAGAAGGCATTTTGCTGATGTCACCATTGCCACATGTGGATGAGTCTAGGGGAACTAGTCAGATGGTTGTGATCATATTAGTCCCTAGTAGTTATGCACTAGATTTGAAGCCACAAGATGAAACATAGTTAAATATATGGGGATGCAAAATTGGCTACTTGAATAGATTTCACTATATTTTTATACTTATCCAAATTTGGAAAGAGGGATAAATAGAGCCAAGTAAGCATATTGATGAGGTCAGCACTTTCACACATAGAGGTGTTAGGAAACAATTATCACATGGGTATATTCATTTTTTTACCTAGTTTATATGCACTAAATCTTAGGTCATGTAATGTAACATGGAAAAATATTTTCTGGAGAAAAATAGGGATCCATGGCATTTTGACAGTGTTTTCCAACATAGTCAAACTTTTAGTTTGCAAGAAATATCTCAAAGGCATTTTTATAATGACATATCTTGCACCTATGAAGGCTTTAAGAACAATTGGATATATGGATGGAATCCCTTATATAAGAGGATCATATGCACCAATTTTTAGGTCATCCAACTAAGTGTGATAAGAGTTAATGTAGGTACAAAGTTATCCTTCCAAGAATATTGAAATAGTCTCCACACTTAGATAAAATCTACATAAGGTCATGCAAAGTTGTCATGCTTTTAGAAAGCTCATCTATGGATAGCTGGAAAAGAAATATATGGTAGATCTATTATGAGTTTTTCATGTGCATATTTAATACATGGATTATAGGTTCAATTAAGAATGAATGAGCTCATAGTTTATTTGTTTAGTTCCTAGACTGGATAGGGTTTCTCATTAAAACCCTAAGGGTTTATGGCATGCCATCAAATAGACACTTTCTATTTTTATGGTGACAAGATATAGCCTAGACCTAATAGCTTAAGTTATAAGTTAAGCCTTAGTCATCATTACAAAACCAACCCCTCGACCTAATGATTACTAGCTCAAGTAGTGATTAAAGGACTTAATATTTCCTAAGTCTTACACTTTATATTATGTCTTGGCTTGATCAGTAACCCATGCTTCATTGTAAATAGATGATCCAGTGAAGTGAATCAAAGTCAAATTGTCATAAGTAACTTTGAGTGAACATGTAAGTGATAAGTGTCATATTTATAGAGCTTGTCATATAGAGACCTAATGAGCATAAGCTAGTCAGAGTTAATGATCAAGCTAGTTAGAAGATCAAATGCCTTTTGCTTAATCGAACATTGAATATCTAATGAAGCATGATTAATTTAAAGTGTTAAAGGTCCCTCCAAGTGAACACAGTAATGCCAAGTGTCATAAGAACATGAGTCTATCAGATAGAGGACCAATGAGAGTGAGCCTATTAGATATAAAGATCAAGATTATCAAAGAATCTGACGACACTTGAAAGCTTGGATGAGTATATCGAATAGAGAAAGTGGACTCAAATGTTATAAAGTGCTCGATGCTAATCAAAATAACACCAAATTAAATACCAAGTAGGTTTGAGAATATTGATGGAGAAAAAGTGATCCAAATATATAAGAAACTATGAGATAAGGTCAAAGTGTCAAAGTTTAATGACCAATCAAGGTAAAGGTCATGCATCTTCTAAGATCGAATGTCATGTGGGAGATAGGATCTGAATATTTATAGATGCATTTTAAAGGTTGGAAATTTAATTTTTATAGCATATAAAGATTTGATGGAGTGAGAGATATTAGATATGGCACAGAGAAAGAAATCAAAGTCCAATATTTAAAGAGTTTAAATACAGATATTAACATTCAAGAATTTGTGTATAAGCCATGAATCTCAACATAGATAATGAGATTGATTGATCAAACTAATAAATCTACATTAAATAGCTTGTGCATCAAAACTTGAGTCTATCAGATGTTATAGATAGTAAAGAGACTTATAATTATAGTGTGATGCATAGAATTGAGATGTGGGAAACTAGTAATTCATGTCATAATGAACTAGAGTCTAGATTTGGTGTGATGTGTTATAGTCTAAACATGAACACATTGAAGATATGGAACCCTAGATAATTTGTTTATAAATATGATATTTAGTACAAAAGAAATGTTATTCTTGTAGTCAAACTATGTCAAATAGAAAATATATAGACACAAAACTAGAGGGTATAGAGAGAAAGAAGAGGTTGTAGAAATAGAAATGAAGTGTGTCAAATAGATACATATCTAGACATAGAGATAAATAGGTAAAGAGGAAGGAGGTATAAAGAGAATGTGCATATTTTGAGCAGTTATAGATTAGACTTGTAACATAGAATAGAGACCTAGAATTTATGAATCTATATAATACTAGAGTTATAGATCCTTAAATATGATTGGTTTGCCATCAGACAAGCTGAGTTAGTGCTTAGTTAGGGTATTGGTGTCTCATTTGGGTTTGTACCCATAAACATTGTAACTAGTAAGGCTAAGATAAGTTGGTGCTCAGCTGGGGAGTTAGTGATTCCTTAGAGTTAAAGCTCTTAAATTAGGGGATTGGTGTCTCTTTAAGATTGGTGTCCTTAAATGTAACCAGTGAGGTTTGCTAGTGAGGCTTTGAAATGTGAGGCTAGATTACAATGGTAGATTTTAGTAGTTATTCTCACCATGGTTTTTCCCTTTGGGTTTTCTACGTATAAATCTAGTGTCATGTGTATTTGTGTGTGTATGTGATCTCTACATTTATCTTTTAATTTTCATGTGTTTGAATTTACTTTACAAAGATTTAAGGACTAGTTTTAGTTGATAAATTGATTCACCCCTCTCTCATTATTTAGTTGTGTTCCAATAAGTATAAATTATCTCAAATCATTTTTACCACTATAATTACCTAAAAGGCTCATTTCCAACTCTATTTGTGAGCAAATTAGTGAGAAAATGCTCATTCCCTTCATAAACTGACATGTGTTTCAAAATTTTATATCTATGAAGGTATAATATAGACATGAAACTACTTATAAACATTAAATGACATCAAAAAACACATCAATGAAAAATTTCAAGAGATTTCATTTAATAAAACTGAAAATATGCACTTTTTATGTTTCTTAGCTTGCTCAATTTCATTTTTGAATGCATGTAGGTATGATTTCATCCATTTTATTTTTTTTTATGAGGGATAAATACCTCATTATTTTTTAATTATGAATTTTAATAATCTCTCTAATAATTACAACCATTTTATGTACTCAAACAATCACTTAAATCTCTCATAAAGTGCCTTTTTTGACTGTCACTCTTACATGTTTTAAACCATGATACTATTGATGCCTAAAAGTGTATCATAGGGATCCATAATTTTTAAGAAACACTTCTCATTTTTGGATTCAAAAAATAAATTTTATGAGTTATAGGTTGTGATATTTTTGATATCTTTGGTGCTATAATGGAAAATCAAATTAATTATTTCACAAAATTTATAATGTAATTGTGTGGTTGTTGGGAGCAACCATGGAATATTAACTTGCTTGTGAAAATGAGAGTAATCTGAACTAAATATAATGAATTGTGATCAAAACCTAATTCTATATTCTAAGCTATCATGAATATTTACAATGAAGCTAAGATAAAGTGAATTTATTAAAAAAAGAGCAAAAGGAAGGGTAGGGTAGAAAGAAATATATTACTAAACTTCATCCAAACATGTAGTTAAACCAATGTATGATGTGAAATAGATTAATCTCAAATCCTATCACATATTAGGCAAACATCTAAGTATATTAGCAATAAATGCAAATAAGAACAAGATTCACTTTAAAAGTTTACTCCTACAAACAAATTACATAGGCACATCTACAAGAAATGCAAAGAAAACAAAATGAACCTAATATATTTCAATCAATCTAGAAATAACACAAATTGAAAACTCTTTAATTAATGGTACACATCAATAATCCATAAAAACCATTCAAATCTATAAATTAGAGCAGTTAGTTGAGAGAGCAGCCATAATAGCAATCACATAAACAAAATGAGACAATCCTTTCAAAATCATTTTCTTATATTAATCACTCCAAATATGAACAAAGTTTTCTTGGTCAAAAAATCCCTATTCATTACAATTGATGACACCCCTTATATATAATTCTAAGTAGGTACATCGGTCAATCATGTCAAATGATAATTGTAAAAGTGTTTAGGATAATTGTCCTTTTACAATATTCTAGAAATAGACACTTGTTAAAAGGACTGACCTTTGAATAATGTGATTTATAATGTTGCACATGATTTTAGAAAAAAATATTCCTTTTTAAAAATATACATGTTCCTATACAAGATAACATTCCTAAGTCAACCAATTTGATATTGGGACTCCTTTGTTTTTGTGGTCTTTTGTCTTTGTTGCAGGATCTTCATTGAATTATCATGTTGTCCATCAATCACCTTGAGGTTGATGATAGGTTCCATGAAAATTTCATTTTCTTGGTCTACTAGGCCTCTGAATTCTTTGTCATCCCTATCCAAATCTTCCTTGATGCTCCAAGCATCACTAATATTTTCTTTAGCTGATAGGATCATGTCGAAGATCCTACTATTATTTGCTCCTATTTTACCTTGGTTTTGATTATTTACTTCTTACATGACTTGGGTATCCTTATGCTTGAATTCCTCATTAGTGATTAATCCAATAAGACTGAGTGTAATTGGGTCTATGATCAAACTCCCTAATATATGGATTATTTTATTCTCTATCTATCTACCATCCATAAAAAGATCCTCTAGGCTCTTCGACCATTTTCTCAAACCTTTGATCTTCTCTATTAATATAACCATTTACATATTTAAATGGGATAGGATAACTATATTAAACCCAAGAATTTGGTCTTATATCAAAATATTGCTCAAGTCCTTCACCTTGTTGTATGAATCTTGCCATTGAGTCACTTGGTTCATGGCCATAATATTCTACTTGTTCACCCCATCCTATCTAGATCTTATTGATTTAAAGGAATTGAACATATCATATAAAGTGGATTCAAACATATTAATCATAGATTTTGGAATACATAGAATAGATTGTTCCTCCAAGTTCTTTTTTTGTTTCAAGCACTTAATATCTACTTGTAATTATTATGTTTATACTTGGGCTAGTTCTAGGACATCATTAAAAATTAGGTCCTCACCAAACCTTTATTTTTATTTATAAGTCAAGTTAGTTAATGGTTATATATTTTAATAAATAATCTCTTCTCCACCTACCAAGAATGTCTTCTTATTCACTCTCTATAAACCAATAGTGTTTGGATCAAACTTGACTCTAATTATAGATTGGATCACCTATGGAATAAGAATCTCCATTTCTAATGAAGTTGATAAATAACCTAGTGTGGCTAATCTCCTTGCCTCCTATTTTTTCAAAGTAACTATCGATGGCTTAATCTCTTGATTCACATGAATGTTAATATCCTTTATCATAGTTTAAGGATAACATATAATGGGAATCCTCTCTAATATAAGTTTATATAAGAACCATTTTAGAATTGGTGGTGCATATACCAAGTTCTCTTCACTTAATAGATTGACTTCACTAAAAGGAGTAGTGATAATAACCTTCGGTCTCTTTATTTTTGAGACAATAACCATCTTAAATTCTCTTTTGGGAGTATTAGGAACCAAGTCCAAATATTTCCCCTTATCATCCTTAGTTTCTTCAACATTTGTATTCTCTTCTTCATATTAGTATGTCATAGAAAACATCTTTAATACATCCTCAACAGACTCTTGAGGGAATATATCTATCATATGAAATTATTCTTGATGTATTTCATGTGTTTTGCCTTGGTAAATTCATGAATTGATGAACTTGAAGGGGTTTCATCTAACCCTCTTTTCTTAGGCCTATATTGTTCAATTTTTTATGTCTCTACCTATGCACTGACTGATGGAGGTATAAAAGTTTAATACTAATCAAATGGTATTATCTAGGGCCCAATTTCCATATGTCATATACCTTTTGATTCCTCTCTAGTCTAGCCTCAGGCCTTAGGTTGTGTTCCTTAAACCTTTTAGTGACTTCAAGGTAAGTTTATGCCTTGGTGTAAATAGGGTCAAAGGCACTAGGATCGTGATCATAAGGTACACTCAAGACTCCTTTGATTTTAAAATTATCTTTGACTCTTACATAGGGGTCCAACTATCTAAGCTCATCTAAATTTAAATTGAAGGATGATTTATTATTGAATGCTACCTCAATGTTATCCCGTTATTTTATGATAGTCTTGAATATTGTCATAGGGAGGTTGTGAGGGAGTCCTCTTCTCTTAGTCTTATGCAGGCCATTAACACCATGAAATAATTGGTATGTTACCTCTTTCTTTGATAGCTTATCAGGAACAGGAATAGGTAGCTTGAAGGGTGAATTATGAGTTCCCTCAATTCATATGACCATATAATCTAGATACAATTAGATATCTCCCATATCTTCAATTGTTTTATTAATAATAAGGTTTAATCTCATCATTGGGATTCCATTTATAGCCTCACTTAGTGATGGGTATACAAAGACACATATAAATTAAATATGATCCTTATATTTGAAGATGTGTAACTTGGAATAGTATTGTGAAATAGTTTGGTTCCACTAAGTGACCAGGTTTTTGGGTTTGGGATATTTATTATTTCACATAGGTAATTTAGGAGATAAGACATCATATATAACTAGGTATTATTTCTATTATTGATTATATAGATTTGCCTATTCAAGGAGATACTGATTATTTCACCTAGAGGATGGATAATTACCTTTTCAATAATAAAGTAGACTATGGACATCCACACTAGGTATACATATGTATTGGTTTCATTTCCACACAATTTTTTAAACATTATCATTATCATCCTAACCCTTGGTTTGAACTGACTAATATGGATGTTCTTATTGACATATGAAAAGACTTGGTTTCCAAAATCTAACCACATGGCTAGGATGTCCTTAAGTTATATTATTTAGCCTCAGAATTAATTGACGTTAGATCAATTTGGGGTTTAGGAAGATTGTAGTATGAATCAAAATCAATATCAAAAATATAAGCCACATTCCTATGAGTATTTTAATTAATAATCATGCCCTTGTCTATCTTAGTTTCCTCAAAAATGGGAGCAAGAATGTCAATAGAGTGGATTACCTATAGTTTTATTATTGCATAATGTAGACAAGTCATATGGATTGCTACTATATCATCATACAACCTCTTGGAAAAGAGATTATTCTCATCTTCCCTAGTAATGGTGGGATGGTTCTCAATAATCTAAAATAATTTTGACCAATTTTTATGTCATTTATTCAAAGCATTAGCAACAAACTTGATGTCCTTAAACATTCATCCTTTAACATATGTGGTCAAATAGATCTTGACATCCTCATTTGAAACATGATTATGTGCTATCATTGTTATAATTTTTATCAAATTATCTAATTAAAAATAATAATTCAATCCCTTAGGTTAATTTACAATCAATACAAAGGTAATTAGAGCAAGTTATATACTTCTAGTATTTTAGGAGATTTACGTAGATCTTCAATGGTGGAAATCAAGTTTGTATAATGAAATTAGTGACTTATATTTCATTTATATTACAAATTTAGACATTTTCCCTCTTAGGTGAAAAATATCTTTGAATTATGATGTGTATGCATATGTCACATCACCATGTCACACTATTCATTAATTTTCAAAATGTGACCATTTGTCATTTTTGGGACATGTGTCACCATGTCATGCCCTTTCACATCTTGATTAAACATGATTTTTAAATCTTCATTATATTTTTTAGATTTGACTTGTACCACAAATTATCGATCTTCATTTGATCTCCCAAGATTATGCCACATGGTAGTTCCATGGGCTTTCTGTACTTACTATAAACACACTCCATCAGCTAATGTATTCATGCCACATGGCATGTTCTCATTCCATTTGGGCATCTTGAATTATCAAATCCATTTTTCATTTTAGATCTTAATTTGAGAGGTTTAATTATATTTGTTGATCTACATTCCATTCATCGTAGTTATGATAGGTATCACTACCGTATTTATTCTAGGCTCTTTAAAAAGTTAACTCCATCTTGTAGTGTTGTATCTCCTTTGCATGGATCAATGCACTCCATTGATCTTGATCCACTTTATTCTATCTCATTGAATGTAGACCATTGATTTTGGGCTAAGTCACTAAGATTGTGCCACTTAGAACTCTCAAATTCCTCTATAGAACCTTGACCTATTGACTTTGCCATATGACATTAGATCTTTATTGTACACTTTAATGTGCTTCATTAATCTTGATTTAGGTGGTAAAATGTGATTGGTTTCTTTGCTTCCATTTTTTATAGAATTTTAACACTTGTCACTTCATCATTACCTTACAAGATGTTTGACTTATTGACTCTTTGCTCACTATAATATCTTTGAGTTGCCTTTGAGATGGCGACACTTGTCACTCTTGTGCTTGATATAATTTATTTGAAATTTTGACATAGGTGGGTGCCCACATACTATTGATATTTTATTGAGCTCTTAGATCTCACCATGTTGTGTCTTCATGTTGATTCATTCTCATGGAAAATGAAATTAGAATAAGTTAGGGCTTGGGGAATATAAATAACTTAGGATAGATTTTAGCCTATGGTTTTAGTTGTATTAATAAATATAATTAGGAATTAGGATAAAAAATTATACTAAGGTTTTAAATATAATAAATAATTCCCACATTTAATTAGTCTATGTGAATAATAAAATAGACTTAGTGGGATTTCAGGATATAAAGGAAATAGCATAAGATTTTAGACTAGGGTTTTGGTCATGTTGATAAACATAATTATAACCTTAGGATAAAATTCAAACTAAGTCTAAGACATAACAAAATGTTCCCAAGTAAATTTGAATTTAATTTAAAATAAACTTAGGATATACACAATTAGATTAAGGTAGATTCAATTGACTGACCAAAGACCAAGGTTAGTATAAATAATCAAATTAGATCATATAATTTAACCACTTAAGGGTTAATTTGTCATTAAATCACAAAACCTTGAAATTTTTCATTCCAATTGGGATCCCATTAAACCTAAACATGAAACCATAATCAAATAGTCAAAATATTAAATAAATCTAAATGAGAATTAGATATTGACATTCCAAATGTAAACATGAAGACAAACATGAAATTTAAAGCAAACATAATATTCAATAATGCAATTTTGACCCATTTGAATATCAATTTACAACACAATTTGAAAAATTGAATAAGGGTTCTCATTTTTCAAAATATGGGGGTATGTTGACGTCAACAAATATTGACTTATATGGGAAACATAGAAATTTGTTAGAACTCAAAGACACTTGGTTTACACTAATAACTAGACCAATCATTCCATATGATCAAGTACCATCATTAAGATCAGTTTATGATTAAAATAAGTCATACACATGTAGAATTAAGCCCAGACATCAAAAGCTAGCTATGTTGTGTGTGTGATTTTATTACTTAGCTAATTTCCATGGGATTAAGAGAATAACTTACGAATTTCATGACCTTAAATCATTAACATTAACTTATAGCATATTTATATATTTATTAAGAATCATTCTTTTAGAATAGGTAAGACTTAGGTATTGTTATGCTAATGGCAAGACATCCATAACCCTAAAAAATATACCTTTATCTCCACTCGAGGCCTTGCTCCACTACCAGCCACACATCCAGAGCCCTGATGGAGGTTACCATAATCACCTTTTCTTAGAAAGCTTTTAAATTTTTAATAAATCTCTCTTTTTTTAAGTATATTTAGCTTTCCAACAAAGGTTGGTAACTAGAATTAGCCAGGTTTTAGGATGTGGTCAAATGTTTAATCTTTTAAATAATCATTCTTGGTTATAAACTTCATCTTAGGTAATAATGTTTTTTAAGTGCTAACATGACTTTTCTCCAATAATTGAAACTTTCACTCAACATGTGTAATTCTTATTAGAATCAAACTTAGATCAAAATAAGGTTTAATATTTTAAGGAACAACTAACCTAGATATCATTCTTTTCCAATTTCTCACAATCATAACATCAAAATCAAATTTATATAATCCATAATCAGCCAATGTCTAAGGTTCATACCTGAATTCTTGATTTGTGAAGTTGCTTTGAACAAATACATGAATTGGAGCTTGAAACTACCTTGAAAAGACTTAGTGAAAGGAAGGAAAAAATTAAGGAAAAGGAAACACATAATAAGAAAAATAGAAAACAAGTAAACAAATACTTACAATAACTATTTACAAACAAGGAACAAGAAAGAAATAGCAAAATAAACAAGTAAACAAATACTTACAATCACTATTTACAAACAAGGAACAAGAAAGAAACTAATTTAAGCCTACCTATATTAATTATAATTGAACATACATATTAATCCAACAAGTTTTCCTCTAATATCAAATGGTAAAATATTTAATTTATCATAGAGCCTTGAAGCATGATTATTTCCTTTTGATGGTATATTTTGGTAGATAAGAGCACTTGTGTGTTTGTGTCTTCTAGGTGATGTATATTGGCTTCCTATCACCATTTTTAAATACATGGTCAAATATATGAATATAATACCCAATCATCCTCCGCCTAAATTCTTCTTGATTGCATCAAAAGCACTAATTATACCCCATTCATATATGGATAATGACTTAGCTTCAATACATCATTTAATGATGGTATTGGTAGCTTGTTTGGTATTATTGGATTAATGTCTTAATTAGGCTCCCTTTGAGGTGAGTATTGACTATCAATATTTGCACAAAAAGTCTCCAAGTTATCCCAAAAATCTTCCTCATCACAATTAATTGAAATGATATGAAATTCATTTAGAATCTTCCTATTTGAATCATGTTGATCACATATTTATAACCTTATAAAGGAGTCATATGAAAATATTTGATTGATTGTTCTTGATTCACCTTCATCTTCTATAAAGAATTTCATTCTCTTATATCCAACCAAGTTCTTATTCATCCTACTTGGGGTCTCCAGAATATCATTGCCTCCTTGAAATTATTTAATTTATTTTAATAAATCATGATACAAATGCTACCACTAGTCATATTCTTTATAATTACCCTTAATTTCAATAATGGCCTTATATGAATTGTTTTCATAAATGCTTTTTGAAAATGGATCAACTTGTATTTGATCTGTACCAGTAATTTCAAGTTCTTGAGAAATCTCTTGTAACTCATCTTCTTTGATTATTTTATAAAGGACGGGCTCTTCCTTCATGATTGGTATAGTAGATCCCTGAAAGTAGTCAACAAAATTGGAAAATTCCATTGATGTATCCATATATATTTGAACTTATTCATAGGGATTCTCATCTTGAAAGGTTATCTTTCCTTTTAGAGTATCTTCAAGTTCATTTTCATCTTGAAAAGGAAAATCAAAAGTTTCCACCATAATATTTGCTTCAAAAAATTTAGATGTCATTGAAGATCCAAATTTAGCTAAAGTATTATCCTTGATACAAATAAATTCAACTATATCCCTTTTATCTTGATATGTTTCAAAAACATCATAAAATTCCACATAATTTAATCCACCCTATTGTGTGGTGTTATGAATCCTACAATAATCACTTAATGCTACATCACACAAATTCATTTCATGTATATCTTTATTTTCAAAGGATTCATTATTGTTATTGTTGTTATGGCTACTATGAAACTTGTTTCTAGGTTTGTTAGACCTATGAAAAGCATGATTTTTGTTAGAATTTTACCTAGTATTGCCTACTTTTTTTTACAACTAAAGGAAATTAGTGCTCAATTTTTGGATATTTTAAAGATGGATCCATTCTCATTTTTAAATGCATTTGAATTATGAACTTGATTATTACTATTATTTGTTATCACCAAATCCCTTTGATCTTGTGGATGAGATCCACTTGTAGTGTTCTTCAAGAATCCTAGGTTTTGACAAGGATGATCATGACTCAAGGGTAACTGATTCAAAAATGTTTTTGATTTAAGCAGACACATTCTTATTAGCATTGGGAATGACATTTAGCCTAGGTATATTGGGATTGACATTAGGGATGGTGTATACCAATTGAACTTGAGGTTTTATTTGATCATTGATTGTCAAAACTTCAACATAGGCCAAGGATAATGTGTTTATATATCTAATAGACCTTTTCAATAAAATATAAGTCATGGGATCCAAATCATCTTTATATATTTCTAAATCCAAAGCCTCATCAGGTCTATAGGGAAATATTCTTCTGATAAACATCTTCTGGAACCTAGCATTAAATACACTAATGGTTTCACTTGAATATATTTTCATAATGGTTAATTGATGATAAAGGATACAAGGACTAATGATTTATCCAAATTTATCAATGAAAATAACGTTAAAATAATTCCAACTATAAATGCAATTCTTAGGAAGGTTAAGAAACTAATCAAATACATCTTTGAAAGTAAAAGGAAATAATTTGCATGCTACATCTTCATTAATGACATTAAAAAGGCTTAAAGTATCTTTGAAACTTTTCATATGTTCTTCAATAGTAATCACATCATTAGGACTGAAAGATGGTAAATACCTCTCTATATTTCTAGGTAAGTCATGTACTTGACTAGGCACATTGATGGAAGATCCACTTAATGAAGCCATACCTTGATAAGGATTGAACACAAGAGCACCATGATTAGGTGAAGTGGGTTGGGATTTAGAAACACTATTTTTAAATTTATCTTCTCTTTCTTTCTTATGAACTTGTAATTAAAGAAGAGGTGATCATGACCTAGTCCTACTTCTTAGTAGTTTTAGCTTGGAAGATTTGAATCCTATTCAAAATACGGTATGCAAACCTTATCTTTGGAAATAAAAATGGTTAGATTTTCAAATTAAGACATTTTTGCACCAATCTTAATAAATAATAACTATCTTTAACTAAAATATATCAAAGATATGTATACACTAATGAATGTGAATGATATTTACACTTTTAAGTTCAAATAAACCTAAACTTTCAAATAATCAATCAATCTTTGAAAAAAAAAATTATTACTAACCTTTAATGTAAGAAATTTAAAAATCTTAAACTACCTTTGCAACAATTTATAATGAATCTTCAAAGAATAATAGTCTTTAGCTAAAGAAGCCTAAAGACTAGTTTGAAACCATGCTTATCAATGTTCTTTACAAAATTAATGATGAATAACACAAATATGTAAATAATTTACTGATCTTTGAAGAAAATTCACTAAAATTATTAGACACTACAAATTCACAAATATTTAGCTAAGGCCCTCCTTCTAGCACTAGTGAAAAGTCATCTGTTGATGCCTAAAAGTGTATCACATGGGTCCAGAGTGTTTAAGAAACACTTCTCATTTTTGGATTAAAAAAAAACCATTGTATGAGTTATAAGTTGTGATATATTTGGTAGAATAGAGGCAAGGCAATTGAATTATTTCACAAAATTTATAATAATTATGTGGTTGTTGGGATCAACTATGGCCTAATAGCTTTCTTGTGAAAATGAGAGTAATATGAACTAAATAGAATGAATTATGATCAAAACCTAAGTCTAGAGTTTAAGCTATCATGTATATTTGTAATGAAGCTAAGCTAAAGTGAATTGATAAAAAAAGAGTAAAAGGAATGGTAGGTTAGAAAGAAAGATATTATTGATCTTTAATCTAAACATTATGATAAAGTTCAAATTTTATCCAAACATCAAATTAAAATTAATGTATGACATGAAATATCTTAATATTAAATCCTATCACACATTGGTTAAACATATAAGGATAACAACAACAAATTTAAATAAGAACAAGATTCACATTAAATATTTACTTCTACAAACAAATTTCATAGACACATATGCAAGAAGAGAAAAGAAAATGAAATTAGCCTAAGATATTTCAATCAATCTAGAAATAACACAAATTTACAACTTTGTATTCAAAGGTGCACATTAAAAATTCATAAAAACCATGAAAATCTAAAAACTAGACTAGTTAGTTAAGAGAACAACCATAATAGCAATCACACAAATAAAATGAGATAATCCTTTCATAATTCTCTACTTATAATAATTACTCAAAATTTGCATTAAGTTTTCTTTCTCAAAAACTCCTTATTTATTAAAATTTACAATATCCCTTATATGGAATCCTAAGGAGGTATGTCAGTCAATCTTGTCAAATGATAACTATACAAGTGTCTAGGATAGTTGTCCTTTTATAATATTATAGAAATAGACACTTTTTAAAAGTATTGACCTATGATAAATGTTATTTACAAAGTTGTACATGATTTGACAAAATAATATTCCTTTTCAAAAATATACATGTTCCTATAAAAAATAATATTCCTAATTCAACCAATTTGACTTTGGGACTCCTTTATTGTTATGGTCTTTTGTCTCTACTGCAAGATCTTCATTTCCTTATCATGTTGTCCATCAATTAGATTGAATTTGATGATAGGTTCCATGAAAATTTCATCTTCCTAATATTACAAGCCTTTGATATCTTTTTCATCCCTATCCAAAGCTTCCTTGATGCTTTGAGCATCTCTAGTGTTTTCTTCAGATGATGGGATCATGTCTAAGATCCTACTGTTGTATGCTCCTATTCTAAGTTGGCTTTGATTCTTTAATTATTGCATGAACTGGGTATCCCTATGCTTTAATTCCTCATTATTTATTAACCCAATAGGACTAAGTGTAGTTACGTCTATCATCAAACTCCCCAATATAAGAATCATTCTATTCTCTAACTTTCTTCCATCCATAGAAATATCCTTCAGGATCTTAGACAATTTTCTCAAACCCTTGATATTCTCTATTAATATAATCATAGCCATATTTAAATGGGCTAGGATAACTATCTTAAACCCAAGAATTTGGTATTTTATTAAAATATTGATCAAGTCCTTCACCTTGTTGTATTAATCTTGTCATTGAGTTACTTGGTTTATGGCCATAGTACTGTGTTTGGTCACCACATCCTCTCTTGATCTTTTTAATTTCAATTAATTGAAAATATCATATAAAGTGGCTTCAAACATGTTTATTATAGCTTCTAGAATACATATAATATATTATTCCTCCAAGTTCTTATTTTGTTTTTTCAACCCCTTAATAACTACTTACAAATACTCTATATATGCTTGGGATAGTTCCAAGACATCTTCTTAAAAAATTGTGTCATCACCAGACCTTTATTTTTATTCTTAATTCAAGTTAGTTAATGGTTCTATATTTTGATAAATAATCTCTTCTCCACGTATCAAGACTATCTTCTTAATCACTCTCTACAAACTAATAGTGTTTGGATCAAAATTTACTATAACTATAGATTGGGTCACTTATGGCACATGAATCTCCATTTGTGATGAAGTTGCTTAATCACCTAGTGTGGCTAATCTCCTTGCCTCCTCTTTTTGAAAACTAATTATCCATAGCTTAAGATATTGATGCACAAGAATGGTAATATCCTTCATCATATCCCAAGGGTGGTGCATAGTGTGTATCCTCTCCAATATAGGTTTATAAAAGAACCATTATAGAATTGGTTATCCATATAACAAGTTATCTTCAGTGAAAATATTGACTTCACTCAAAGTATTAGTGATATTTATCTTAGGTATCTTTGATTTTAGGATAATAGCTAGCTTAAATTTTATTTTGGGAGTGTCAACAAGAACCAAGTCCAAATATTTCCATTTATCATCCTTAGTTTCCTCAATACATGTCTTCTCTTCTTCATCCAAGTCTGTGTATGTCATATAAAACATATTTAGTACATCATTAACAAAATATTTAGGGCCTATAGCTATCACATGAACTTCTTATTGATGTAATTCACGTGTTACTACCTCAAGGAATTCATGAACTAATGAACTTGAAGGGGTTTCCCCTAGCCTTCTTTCCTTAGGCCTATGTTCTTCAGTTTTTTGTGTCTCTACCTATGCACTAACTAATGGAGGTTTAGAGGGTTCACTACTAATCAAATGATATTGTCTAGGGCCCAATTACCATCTATTTATTGGAACACAACTATCTACTAAGAGTGGAGGGTGAATTAGTAGATTGATTAAAATTAGTCCTTTAATAATTTTAATGCAAATTAAAAACTATATATAGAGATAAAACACACTATAATAGACATAACACTCAATGTATGTATAAAACCAAATATGGGAAAATCTATGGTGAGAAAAGCTATTAGAATCTACTTTTATAAGCTAGCCTCATAATCAAAACCTTACTAGTTATAATGTGTAAGGGAATTGACCTTAAGGAGACACCAATCCACTAATTTAAGAGCACATACTCTAAGGAAGCACCTAATACCTAACTAAGCACCAATTTATCTCTTCTAATGGAACCTACTAATTAGATCTATTATGGAGCTATATCTCCATATGAAAAAATTGATTAAAAAATGAACCTAGTTCTATGTTACAGACATGTTCTATAACTTCTCATGTTCGTCACTTATTCTCTCTTCCTCTCTACTTCTCTACCACTAAATTCAACTTCATTCTACACATAGTGTGTATCCTAGATTAAAATATATGTGAATTATATCTAGGTCTCACATCTAATTTATGTTCACACTTGGTTGTTAACACATCATGCTCAATTCATGGATTCAATTCATGTTTATTTAATGATAGGTTTACCATTTATTAAACTTACATACCACCACCATAATTCTCTATCTTTTATTATATTTATCATATATCATGCTCAATATTTGATACACATGCCAATTTTCACTATTTGGATCAATTAAAAAAATCTATATCATTCTCTATGTCATAAAATATAGTTTAGTTGCATGTTCCATCCATTGACCATTGAGATGAACACATCTTTAAATTGTAACCATTGATATTAAGTTTTGTGCTAAGATATTATGATCATCATTCAATTGACTCAAAATTCAAATGAATCCATTAGATCAAACTTTGACAGGATCACATGCTCCGTTAGATATTTGTAAGCTTCTAAACTTTAATGTTTCAACTTTAAAGCATAAACATTGATATTTGATCTAAGCTCCCACATTCCATTAGATATTAAAAATTATCATGGAATTTACCTTTGTTTATCATTAAACATTGAGCACTTGATCTCATCTCACTTCTTCCTAATACTTTGGAACACATACACACCATCAATCTCCTTAAATTAGCTTGATCTTGAACTTGATAAACATAAAACACTTTGAGCTCTTTGACTCTACATGATCCATTGATATTCATTACATGATCACACACTTACCATTATATCCTTGTCTTAGTCTCTTGAGATTAGGACACTTGGCACTCTCATGTTCTCTTAGAACACTTTACTGTTAGTACCCACACTTGTGACACTTGGCACTCTTGCATGCCTTATACACATTATTAGTCCCTATGCTTGTGACACTTGGCACTAGTGAATTCACTCTCAGGTACCTTTGGCATATTGAATTTTAAGTTTTTCATTGGATCTTCATCATATGATTAAGCACTAACTATTGATCAAGCTCAAATAAATCTTATGTCAATGACTTAGGCGGTACCAAAGTCTTTGATCACTACTCCAAGCTAGTAATTAGTAGGTCAAATAGGTCAGTTACATAATGATGAAGAAGGCCTTAGTTATTATTGTCACCAAATATTTCACCCTCAAATAATTTGTTCAAGATTCCTATAGATGTGGGCAACATAGGAACATTCCCAGGTATGTGGGTATACCTATATTAGAAATGAGCCTCTGGATTTAAGGGCTAGCTTCGTGAATGTATCTTGAAATGCTCTTATCTATGCCAATTGATTACTTATGGGGAAAGAGTTAGATAATTCATAAACTAAACCTACTCTAAAGTGTGTGATTCATATAATGTTCAAAAATCCACTCTTAATATTTAACTCATTAGCACATTAATAGACTATGAATAAAACTAACACAATATATACAATGGTTTCCAAGCAATAATGCTTCACCTAGAGGTCAATTTTATGGGCTTAGGCTAGAGGAAAATGAGGGTAAGGCTTGATTAGAAGCACTTAAAATTAAATATCCACATTATACCTAAGACATCAACCTTAAGACATGCTAAATGACCTATAATAAAAGTATATTAGAACTTAGGTTAAACTTGGATGTGCAAAAGGAAGATGACAACAACTTTTGTAGATCAAAAAAATATAAAAAACTAAGCATATATTAGTAAACAACTATGAAATTCTCTATTTATTAATCCAAGAGGTAAAAAATATAATTTCTAGTAGAGTCTAGTCATATTAGCCTAAGGGATATATAAAAATATCTCCAAAACTAAATATATATAAGAAAAGGCATTTAGAGAGAGATATTGGTGTTAAAAGAGGAATCAATAAACTCAATTCTATTTGAATTGTAGTTGTAACTACCTCTAAATTTATGCTCATTCAAGCTTCTTGATTAATCTAGGTTACTTAAAGTGTTTGAAAAATTAAATTATTCCCTCATTGATGCTCCCTAATAGTTATAATGATGGGATCAAGTTATTCTAATTTGGGTCCTAGAATCAGTGCAGGTACAACCATTAGATCAATCTATTAGAGCTTTGTCTTGGTGCTAACTACTCTTCACTAGTTCATCATGGTGTACAAAAGTAGAGAGAAGGGTTATTTTCATGTATTTGGTTCTAGAGATGAAATAATTGGGGTTTACATGTATTATTTCATGGCATCCTTTGAAATTATATTTTTTGTTCAAATTGGATCATGCTTCAACTCATCCTCATGTTCATAGGTCCACTATAGATAGAAAACCAATCTCAGACTATTGTTTTTCCTATATTCATCATGTCTATGTAGAACTATAGACTATATATCCCCTTTTATTGATTATATTAGGTCTAAAATAGACCCATTCTATCTTTGTGGGAACCAAAATTTCACCATATACATGGATCTTTCTTTTAAAAATGGTGAACATAGTCATAAAATGAACCCTGCATGGCACAAACCCTCAAGCCATAGGTCCATATTAAGCTTTAAGGGAAGTCCCTTTATGTTCTTGATCACCTTGGCTATATCAATATGTTTTTATCGTGGAATTTGATCTATATTCAATGGAAACATGTTCCCTTTGAAAAATTTTCCCTAGTTTGACCTTGGTCATGTGTTTTATCTCTAGGAAGTCCCTTAGCTTCTCAACCTTTAATTTCATTGGTCATAAACTATGAATAAAATCATTAAATCATTGATATTTTCTTACACCATCCAATCTCTATTTTATAATTTGATATGAGCCCTCAAATATATCCTTGACCTATGAACTCTATTCAAGTTGGTGCCACTTGGTATTCCCATGTTTGTACTTAGGATTCATTACTAGTCTACCTGATTTACATGCTTACACCATGTGGTGGCCTCTTGATATCCTTAACCTTTTGATTAATCTCACACTATTATTTTAAGATGTATTATGAAATGTATACTATTGATTCTACCTATATTTGAAAATAAATGGCTATTTATCATGGTCTAAGTTTGACATTTGCATGACCATCATTAATGATTGCATGACCGTCACATTTAAGACTCTAAGGGTTTTTAATATAGTTTAAATTTGACATATATAATAATATCTCCCATGTTTTAACCAAATTTTAAGGCTCAATTGTATTTGTAAGTGAAAAGGTCATGGAGGCACCAAATTTGTAGGAGATGTTCTTGATACTAAAAGGATTATGCCTACTTGATCCGTTGGTTTCAAGAAATTTCTATGTGCGTTTAAAAAATGTTCAAGTGAGATAACTTGAATGTTTTTGAATGATTTCCATGCATCTATTAAAAATAATTTAAACCTAAATGGCTATTTTATGAATCTTAAACTAGACATTATCATAAACATCATATGTTGTAGGTCCAAATTTCAATGCTCATAACTTGAGCTAGGAAGCTTGTATGGACTTGAAATTAAAAAAGTATGTACTTACCATGAATAAATACATGATTTTTCAATCCTTTGGATCACATTTATTTCTTTAGTGAAGATAAAAAATGCTCAAACAATCTATTCTACTCATTTTCATGTGACGTGCAAGACAACCTAGCCCCTTAAACTCAACAAGCTAAACTTTGAAGGCTTAGATATTGAGATATAAGACTCATCGAGATATAAAAATTGTAGATAATGATCCTGGCACTAATTACATTGGTCACGCAATTATTTTTTATCATATTTATAAATTTCACAAGCAAGTTATTTAGTTTGGTTCTTCATGATGTCCTAATGATGGCCTAATTCACTTAGGTTTATGCTTGAGATACTTGGTATTTACAAGATTAAATTAACATCTTAGTTCTTATGCAAACTCTTTCCATTATCTTGACTATTCAAATAGCTTGAAAACCTAACACTTACATATATGATCCCTAAGACACCAAATGACACAAAAACTAAGCTAGACTATGACCAAAGCTAGAATGGAATATGAAGTGACATAAAATAAAATACAACATACCCTATGAAATTATAAAAATCCCCTATACAATAGTTTGGCTATAAGGAATTGGCCCATTTTGTCCTGTGGTAAAAATGGTCAACATTCTTAGAAATTTCCTAAGGGTGTTATTCTTGTTATGCCATGACCAGTAACCTAATCTTATCCATTGGGTTACAAAGTTAAAATTATATAAGTTTGACATATGAAATGTTGTAATAACACAACAAATAATAAAAAACAATAGAAACAAAACACAAATCAAGAAACACACATGTGCTTCATGAACACTTATTGAAACATAACACAACAAGAAAGGAAACACGCACCTAATCTATACATTTATGAAACTAACCTTCATTTCTCAATAATAATGTTTCAAATGTTTCCCATTCATAGGTATAGGTAGCTAGTCTCTATTCATCCTTGCTAACTGAAAAGAGTTGTTTTGCTTTCACTTGATGATGACATATGGTCTGCTCCATAAGGTATCACATTTGGTATGTCTCCTTAATTTTTCTCTATGTTCATCCCATTTCAATAGTATGTCACCTTCTTGAAATTATCTTGCAGTTACCTTCTTGTCAATATGCCTCCTCATTAGTACTTGGTGATGATTCATAGCTTAATGAGCTTTACCTCTAGTCTCTTATAACTCTATTAATTCTATCAATCTCACCTCCATTAGATTATTCTCAAGCAACTCTAGTTGATGTGCTAACTCTAAAGTAGGCATATCTTGAGAGATAGACAACCTAGCTTCCATTCTATGAACAAGAACAAAAGGAGAATTCCTTGTTGACCTCTTGGGAGTTATCCTATCATCCCATAAGGTTGTATTCAATTTGGTGTGCCAAACTCTTTGGTTGTACTCCAAAGTTCTCTTGATGATTTTGATCAAATTATATTAGTAGATTTATCCAACCCATTAAATTAAAGGTAATAGTTGGATGAAATGATCAAGAATATGTCATTAGTATTTACCTAATCAGTTGCCTTATCACTCATAAAAGTAAGAGTAGTATCTAAAATAAAAGTAGAAGTGTCAAACCTTGCTATGATACTCTCATGGACCTCCATGATAAGATTCTCATTAGCTTCCTTTAATGTTACTAATCAACCCATATTATAAATAGTTAGTTTATATGAGTATCCATTTATGGCCAACACCTAATTAGGGATTTATCATGATAATTAAATCAAGACTCCATTAAATTAAAGGTTAATCAACTTGGATATGCTTCAAAGGAAGAGATACAAGATTTTTTTTTCTTAAAAAGAAAGCACATTGTCCACACCTTTTCACCCAAGCATGCTAATCATTAAAAAGGCTAGGAAAATAGTAACTTACCCTCATGATCTTGGTAGATATGATTTTTGGAGAGAAATGACCTCCTATGATCTCATCATGCAACTTATCAAGCAACATTCTAAACTGATCATTATCAATGCATCTCAATAGCACACTATTAATGTCTCTTCTAAAGAGCACATCATTCATAAGACAAAAGGGAATATAATAAAATATAAAATATATCCTTTGTGATCTAGTCATATTATTATGATACTCACTATTTTGAAGAAATATGATAATATCCTATGTCCAACCTTGTGGAGATAATGAACTAAATGATTGGGAACAATCATGATTGACTAGAGCCTTATCCTTTCACTCATGATGATCTGAAGCTAAATGTTCATAAACGCCTTTACCCCTTATGAATTTTTTCACCTTGATATCAACATCATTTTCCATTACTTTAGTGATCCACCCTACCCTCTTTTCACTAAGATATTTTCTCAAGAGAAATTCTTTGATACTAGGATGAGAAACCATAACATGAATCCTATTATTTGAAATCATGTGTCTAAACTTATTTAGTCCCATTAAAACATCAAGGACTTATTTCTCTATAAAGGTTTAATTTACTTAATAATATTCTAAACCTTGACTAAAGAATGCAATTGGCTATTATACACCCTCACCATTATTTTGCATTAGCATGGATGATATAGTATCAAGGTTAAAAAATGAATACAAGATGAAATATTTAATAAAATTAGGATTAAAAATAGTAAGATATTCTATAATTTATTTATTTGTGGCTTTAAAACAACTCTTACCCTCTTTGGTCCAAGAAAAGACTTAGTTCTTCCTGAGCATAACTATGATAGGTTTCACCAAAGATATAAAACCAAGTATGAATCTCCTTAAAAAAATTATCTTGACTAAGAAATTTTGAAGACCTTTATTATACAAGGGTAATGATAACCCTAGAATAAGCTCAATTACTTTAGTAATAATAGTCAAACCATCCTTGGAGATTATATGTCCTAAGAGATTACCTTCATGAACAATAAAGATGCACTTCTTTAGATTAAGAGATACTCCATATTGCCTACATCTTTCAAAAACTTGTATTAAGTGTTGTATGTGTTGATTAGCATATTTATAAAACACTCTTATATCATCTAAATAAAACAATATCATCTCATTGATCAAACCTTTGAGGGCCATGTCCATTTCTCTTTGAAATGTGGCACCGACATTGGACAAACCAAAGGGCATCTTATTATAAGCAAAAGTCCCCCATTTATTAGTGACATTTGTCTTAAATTGAACATCCTCACTGATTAAAATCTAATTATAACCTAAATATCCATTTAGAAGAGAGAAACATTGGTAACCTAAAACCACTTACAAAATTTGCTCCATTAAGGGTAAAAGATAGTGATCTTTGAGTGGCACTCTATTAAGAACTCTAAAGTCCAAAAAAATCTTATCTCCACATTATTCTTGTTTGATTTAAATTTTCACTTAATTTATAAAAAAAGAGAGAAAAATAACTCAATATAGGTTGTGGTAGGAATACCTATTTGTTTGTTCACATGTTGAATCAGAAGATGTGAAGATCTGCTCTTTATCTTAGGAGGAATACCTATTGATAAGAAAGGATTAAAGCAAACTTCTAAATTAGATAGATAGTAAGGTGGATTGCCTAGTAAGAGCTAGATCCTAGAAATGAGATCTTCCTTAAGGGCTGTCAATCCACCTATTTTAAATAATTAAGTTGATAAAACTAAAAATAAGATACTCGCATCAATGAAAGAAGATTATTGAAATCAAATAAAAAAGAAAAGCTTGTTCAGAAAAGAGACTAGAAATAATATAATTAGTGATAAATTGATTAGTATTATTGTTAACATGTTAGGGTATGGCTCAAAAAATTAGAATAGGGCCTATAAATAGACAAGACATAGAAAAGTGAATTTGGTTGGGTATAAGAGGGTCAAATTAGCTTACTAGTTTTTGGTGTCATAGGTGACCATCATCGATCATGCAATCATCACTGGATAAGGGTAACCATCACTAGATAGGTAACCATTTCTAGTTGAGGGTAACCATCAGTAATTTCCTGTCAATGAATCTAGAATTAAAACTAGAGTTTTGGTTTGATGATTGATAGGATCTAGGAAGTGGATTCTAGGAGATAGCTTAGGTTTGGAACAAGAACCTAGTAAAGGAATTCAAGAAAATGAATACTTGTCTTACCATAAATTAGTTATTTGGTGGTTGATGTGGATTTTCTTGTTAGTGGAATTTAGGTTGATTTTGATAGCATAAGGGTACTTAGGATCTTAGTGGAGAGTAGATGGCAAGTAGGCTCATTATGTGATAACTAATAACACTCAATAATGTGGATTGACTTGATTGACCTAAAAAAAGAGATTCTAGATATAAATATATTTTGATAATAATTATAGATGGTTCGACCTCCCAAGCCTCTCTCTCTTATAGGTATATGTAAGAGGTGGAAGTGTTTGTCCAAACTAGACTTGAAGAAGGATTCTAAATATAAGTCATCTATGCAAATGGATCATAATTGGATTTAGACTACCATATTTAGAAAAGCACAGTGGTGGTTTACTTGTAGGTTTCATACTGAGTCTAGGGTATCCAACCTAGCCATGATTAATTAGGGTGATTGTCTATGGTCACCTTGACTATCATTGATTAAGGACATGGGGAAAAGATAGGTTAAAATGGGTGAAAGGGTGAGTTAAGCTAGATAGGTGACTAACTTGACTCTAGATTACATAGTAGCATAGGTTAGGTAGGTTTATCAAACTTATAGGTGTAGTCAATAGAGGATCAAGAGAAACCAAAGGTATTATGATGACTAATATTATGTGTGTAGTTTTCTTGTGTTTACATTTTTACCCTATTGTTATGTGACTTGCATGAATGAGCAGTAAAACAAAAATGGAGACTAGATCTAAATCTACTTGCCTTGAGAGTAGGAGGTGTTCCCACCTCAAACTAGGAGATGGTGAGGTGAAACATAGGTGGGTGTGGGTTTGATAATATGTAGATGATAGGTCACAAGGTAGGTGATAAAAATAAGGGTTAGGCATGTGAGATACAAACTTGCACATAAAACGAGATGAAATGGTATGATAGTTGAGATTGTGCAAAATACTAAAATTACCAAGATTGGTTATAATTAAGGGTCAGTGCTAAGGATATAAGTGATAAGTGAAGTGTGTGATCACCTAAAGGTATGATAGTTAGGAATACTTGTAAATATAAGTATCTTATGTGGGTTCCATGTTTTTGGTGGGTATCTAAGTTAGGAAATGTTCCCAGGGAAAACACAAACAATTCAATTGTTACAAGTATATGAGGTAGGAAGTGATCTGATTGAGATACAATTGGGATAGTGTGTGTGAGGTGACATAAAATACAAAAGGTCAACATAGAAATGTTATGGCTATAGTCAAGGTACCAGGAAAAAAGTTTCTAAAACTTGCATGCTAGATAGGCCAAAGTATACCAATGGTGAGGTGATGAGGTTATAGGGTTGGTGGTCATAGTCAAGCTGAATCCATGTGCATAAGACACATGGATGATACCTACATAGTTACATAGATGTAATATCCAACAAAACATTAGGCCAAATGTAGTTCTTCCCATATGAGGAAGACATGGCTGACCAACTAGGTTGATTGTTGGAAGGTGCAAAGAAAATGAGGTAAGGACCCTAACTAGTGATGATTAGGGGAATGCTCCAAGGATCAACCAACATTGGTCACTCTAACTAGTGCTAGTTAGGGTAAAACCATAAAATCCACTAAGGTAAAATTAAAAAGTGAGTGTCATTTTCCCTCATTTATACTTTTGTACTTTTTCTTTAGTGAATTACAGTGATTTTGATGCATGGTGGGCCAAGGGTTACTAAGGTAGAAGAGAGATAGTGCGGCACTTCTAGAGTGAGGATCAAGAGGATGGAGGAAATTCAAAGACATAGTAGAGTGGTGGGATTAGGCTAATAGCCATGGTAGGACTCCTAAAATGAGGTAGTGGATGTGATTAAATTTCTAGTTAGGTTAGGTTTTAAGATTCATTAGGGGTTATGCATCTGTAGGCCTTATGTGGAAGCTATAGGTGGGGTTCTAGGTGGGGTTTATTGGTAAATAAATTTTGTGAAAATTAGGTTTAGGGATGTCTTTAATTTTAAAATGGGGTTAGGGGTAGATTGTTAGTGTGTATTAGGTTATTTTGAGAATTTTTAGATGTTTGGTTTAGGTTTTAGTAGGAGGTATATTGTTTGAGTCTCTACCACTAGGGTAGAAATAGTGACCAACAATGGTTCAACTTAACCATCACCAATCAACCCTAAGGGGTTAACCATCCCTAGATGACTGACAATAGTTAAGGAACCATTTACAGTTAAAGGTATGAGTTTAGTTTTATTAAATTTTAGGATTTGAAAGTTTGGTCTTTGTATTGTGTGGTTAAGATAGATGTGTAAACAAGTGTGTTTCTGGGGAATGGGTTGGTTTGGTAGGGCATTCAAGAGGATCACCACTAAGTATAGGGAGATGGATAGGCAGGGGCTTTAGAGGGACCTCCACTAGGTATAGGTATAGGTATAGGTATAGGTATAGGTTTAGGACTAGATGGGGCCAGTGGTAATGATACAAGTCTAGCTAGGTCTGGTGGGGGCCCATGATTATGATTGGATATATGATTTTGGTGCATTATTTTGATACTAGCCTACATGCTGATGTAGCAAGATGTGTACTTTGTTGAGAGAGAGATTTATACATTCCTACATGTATTATTTTTTACTATTCTATGTATATGATGTATTGAATTTGAATTTTTATGTGATGTTCATGTTTGTGATTTATGGTCATGGATGCTCATGGTTATGGTTATTTGACATAGTAGTGTAGGCATGTGATGTTTTAGAAATTTGAGTTATGATGTTTTAATTCTACTCATGGTTATGATAGGATATTTTATGGATGGATATATGTTATGGCTCATGTTTATGGTTATATGGATTGAATGGTGAATGATAAATGATATGATGTTTTGGTCATTGATTTGGTTTATGGTGTAAGAACATGTTTAGAGGCTTACACTATGTGATGGATAGGTGAATGTTTATGGTTGGCTGCTATATGTTTACATTACGCTTGGTTGATTGATTGATATATGGTGTTGCTTGTTGACATAGTTCCTAATGTTCATGATTTTTGTATGATGTTTGTTGTTCATGTTTATAGGCTTACATAGACTAAGGAAAATAACATGATGCCTTTTTATTAGTAAAGTATAACATGAAACCCAAAATTGGATTAGCTTAGTGAAAATAAGCCCTTCAAATGTTTTGAATTAGCATGATTAGGTTGATAAATAGGGATCCTAATAACATTGTGTCAAGTGAGCTCATAGTCCTATGCATATGATATGTGGAGGGAGAATGGGTGAAACTAGAACCATTAGATATACTAGTATGTATTTTCTATAGGTGTATAAAGAGGTAGTAAAAACAAGTAAACGTCTATATATATAAAGTGTAGACTGATCGATGTAAGAAGTCTACTAAGGAGATATGATTGTAGCTTACCAAATTTATTACTATTTATGAGAGTTGATTGTGGCTTCCAAAACATATTTTATTTGCCTTTTGCTTTTGATAATTTCTTTTGCCTGAGGGTTGGGGGAAATTGATTGATGTGAGAAGCTTCCAAGAAATTTCTAGATTTGGAGCCAATCCATCCTTTAATGATTTATCCAACTATAATTTTGGGGAGTGGTTTGAATTTTTATGGTTAGTTTAAATGCTTTTGATAGTTATCCTTGAAGGGAGTAGTCCACCTTATGTTTTGTAAATTTAGAATAAGTTTTCAATAGCTATCCTTCAAAGGAGCAGTCTATGGATGCTAAGTATGACCCATGATTTGTTTTTGATAGTTTTCTATTAATATTGCTATTGCTTGAATTTTATGGACATAGACTTACTTGTACATACTCAATGGATTATCTTTATGAAGATAAAACTTAGGTGATGTGATGGTTTAGTAGGAGAAGAAGAGGTATAGGTGAAAATAACCATAATATCCTATCTAAAAGAGATGGGAAGTAATATGAGAATAATGTTGTGGATAGAGCCATGGTATCCACAGTTCAAGAGTAGGTTATAATTGTGATGGATAATCACATGATTTAATTTTAGTCAGTTGTCCCTAAAAAGAGGGAAGTGAATGTGGTTTCAAGGGATGAGCTCAAGTTAAAAAAATGATGGTTGTGATCCCTATCTAACAATGAAAGGGATGTAGATGAAAAACATAGAGAGGATTAGGTTCTAGTTTGCCTTTGAGAGAGGATAAATGATAAGCTCCTAATCCATACTTATGGGTAATGATGTAGGGTCCAAGCAAATTGAAATCAAATTTTCCCCTTTTAATTTTTTCCATATTACTGACATTTTGGTTTTCCTTAAGGATAAGATCTCCAATGTTGAATTCTTGGAATTTCAAGTGTTTGTTATAGGCTCACTTAATTTACTCTTTATAGACATGAAGATGGGAAAGAGTGGTTAAATGATGCTCATCAAGTGGCTTAAGTTGGGATAAATTTTCTTGATGATAATCATCATCTAAAATGAGGTTGCACAAAGATATGTAAAGAGAAGGTATTTGGATTTCAAGATCCAAGATAACCTTGGCTCCAAATATGAGAGAAAAGGGTGTAGCACCTATAGGAGTTTAGATGCTAGTATAATATACCATAGGGAAAAATGGATTTGTAAGTACCAATCCCAACTTGAAGCATTAACCATTTTGGTAAGCATGTTATTAAGGGTTTTGTTAGAGGCTTCAACTTGTCTATTTACTTATGGGTGATAAGGAGACATAAAGTTATTCTTAATACCAAATACATCACAAAGGCCCTAAACTTGTTTGTTTATAAAGGATTTTCCATTGTTGCTGATGATCTTATGGGGAATACCAAAATAATAAATGATATGGTGGGTAATGAATTTGACAATCTTTTCATATTTTATTAAGACAAGGTGAATAGCCTCCACCCATTTGCTAAAATATTCAATTGTGGTAATCATAAAATGATGTCATTGTTAAGAGTAGGGGTTGATTTCACTGATAAGGTCTAAACCCCATTGTGAAAAGGGCTAGAATTCTACAAAAACATGAAGACTATTACTAGGTGTGTGATGTAAATTAGAATGTTTTTGACATTTGACACACTTTTTCACATAATCACTACAATCCTAGTTAAGGGTAGGCTATTAATAGCCCAAGTGAAGGATACGCTTGACCATAATGACGCCAATAAAGTCACCCCCATAAATACCATCATGTGTTTCTTTGATGGCATGAGAGGCTTCTAAACCATGGAGGAAATGGAATAAGAGGCCATCCAAGCCTCATTTGTAAATAATCCCTCCCATAATGGTATAATGAGAGGTGCTTTAAAAAAATAAGTGATGGGCATTCCTTGAGAGGCTAAATGGAAGTATGCCAAGGTGAAGGTAGTTGAAGGTTTAATGATACCAAATATTAGGCATAATTTCTTCCATACTAAAGATGATTAGAGTGTCTAATTTGGTTTAAGAAGGTTTGATGAGGTGATGGACAATGACTGATATTTTGGAGTCTGAGGGTGTTGATGAGATCTGAGAGGCAAGAGAAGCCATGGTATCAGTGAACTTTTTGATAGACTAAGGGGTGATTTGGATATGGTAGTGTTTGATTAAGGCTAATTTTTTTTTGATGAGTTTCTTATAATGGTAAATGTCATTGACTTGGTTAGTCAAAAGCTAGGAGTCTCTAAAGATATTGATTATTTTGACTCCTAAGGCTAAGGTGGTTTGGAGACCTATTACTAGGGATTCATACTTGCTTACATTGTTGGTGCATTGAAAGTCAAGTTTAAGGGATAAAGAAAGTGGTTTAGTAATAAAGGAGATAAAGATGATATTGGCTTCCCCACCATAGTGACATTTGGAACCATCAAAAAACATGGTTACTTGATTGGTGAAATATGCTTGAGATAGACTTGCGATTGACTCATTTAGAAATTATAGAGGGGGAGGTTAATTGTTTTCTAGGGGTGCCTTGGCTAGTTGGTTAACAATTAATTTACCCTTGATTAATTTATATTGGATTAACTTAAGGTCAAACTCAGCTAGAAACATGAGCCACTTATCCATATGCTAGTTTTGGTATGGTTTGGAATGCATGTATTTGAGGGGGTCAGTACTGGTTATGAAAAAAAAATTATGGTTAAGGTAGTGGAAAAGTTTGGTGGCTATGATGACAAGGTCCAAAAAGAATTTTTAAGTATGTCTATACTGAGTCTCATATTTCATAAGTGTGTGGCTAACGTAATAAATGGCTTGATCTTTATGCTGTTCATCTCAATAGAGAAACATTACCCCTAGGGAGTGGTATGTGGTAGAGATATAGAGGTATAAAGGATGGTTGTCCTTAGGAGGTGTAAGGATAGGTGGAGATAGAAGGTACTCTTTGAGTACATCAAATGCCTTTTAACACTCAACATTCCACTTGAAAGAGACATCCTTTTTTAAGAGGTGGTGTAAGGGTTGACATTGATCAAAGAGCTAGGAGATGAAGTGACAAATGGATTAAAGTTTCCCTTGAAAGTTATAGAGTTGTTTAAGCTTGGTTTGAGGTAGCATCTTAAAGATGGTTTCAATTTTATCTAGATCAACTTTGACTCCTTAAATGGAAATGATGAAGCTAATAAGTTTTCCTAACAAGACCCCAAAAATACATTTATTGGGATTGAGGTGAATGTGATAATGGATAAGTCACTCAAAGATAATCTTGAGAATGGCTAAATGGTCTCTATGAATCTTGAACTTCCCAAAAAGGTCATCCATATAATCTTTGATGATTATATAGATAAGGTGATGGAAAATATAGGTTATGTCACATTGGTAGGCTGTGTTAGTATTATTAAGACCAAACGGCATGACTCTATAATATAAATTACCCCATGGGGTGATAAAGGTATTTTTGTGATAATATTTAGGGGTAATCAAAATTTGATTATAATCTGAGAATCCATCCATGAGTGACAACATCTCATGGCCTAATATGAGATCAATAAGTTGGTCAATTTTAGGTAGAGGAAATTCATCCTTTGGGTAGGTAAGGTTGAGTTCATGAAATTCAACACAAATACATAGTCCCCCTATGGCTTTAGTGATAAGTACAATGTTTTAAACCCATTAGGGATAATAAATGGGTTGAATAAAGTTGACAAAAAGGAGGCATTGAAGTTATTCTTTGATAAGTAGTGCTATGTAAGGGTGCCTTTAGTGAATTTTTTGTTGATAGGTTTGACATCATATTTGGTTACAATATTATGGGTGGTGATGGATAGGTCAATACTGGGCATGTTCACATATGACCAGGTGAATGTAATACCATGGTCTTGGAGGAAGGTAGAGAAGTCTTGTAGTTCCTTAGAGGTGAGATTTTGTCCTTGTTTGATGATATGGGGGTTTTATAGAGTGCCTATGTCAATGTCCATGATAGATTCATTCATAATGGTTGAGGTTTCTAGAGGTAAATATTTATGGATGGAGAAATCTAGTGCACTAATGTAGGTGAGAATAACATCATCATCTAGAAAATGAACAATGTTAATGGTAGGAGAGTCTTCTATCATGAGTTTAGGATGGGTCAAAGGGATGGATATTTATTCCCCTTCTTTTTGATAAGTTAGGGGGATAAGGGTAATCATGTTGATTATGAAATATTTTGGTGGGATGATGTCTTCATCTTCACCCATAGGTGGAGGTGGTGTTGGTGAGGAAGGTTTTTTTTTATAATAATGGTAGGGGTAGTTTGTTTGGATTTCTTCTTATTGGGTAAAATGAAGTCAAATTTATGCTTATCATGGGGATTTTGGGTCTCAATCAAGGTCAATGTGTGTGGGCCATGATCATATCACCCTAAACCAAATCCCTTCTAGGCACACCTGTGAAGATATGGTTTAGCAAAGTATGGGTTGTCCAAATAAAAGAAGGTAGAGGTGAATGATTCAGGTGGAGAGGGAGTGATGGTAGTGTTAAGTCTTTTTTCAATTACACCATAGATAAAGTGGGTTTGAAAGATCAGAGGCACCAAGGGGGTAATGGATCCAATGTTGGGGTCAGAACTCGGTTGGTGGTTGAGTTTCTTGTATTCTTGGTGAGTAAGGAGAGCATCAAGGGTAAGGTTTTGTAATGTAGGTTCTAAAGGGTCAGTGATGGGTATCTAGTCCATGATGATAGATGAGCTGGTAAAGGCCTCAGTGAAAGGAGAAGAATTAACAACATCAACTTCCATGGGTGAGGGTTTGATGGTGGGTGTTTGCAATGCTTTGGATGGAGGTAGAAGAACATCATTAGGTTGGTAGGTCATATAACATGATGCAAAATGGATAGGGTCAAATTTTATGGTAACAACTTGACCTTCATGTTCAAACTTGATGTAACTATGGAGGGTGGAAGGTACACAACCCATGGCCTAGATCCAAGGTCTCCCTAGTAAAACATTATACTAGAATTCACCTTCAACCACATAAAAGTGTTTAGGGAGTGTGCAAGGTCCTAAATCAATATTAAGGATGATGGTTCCTAAGGTAGTGGTCATATTGTCATTAAAATATCTAAGGAAATTCAAATTTTTAGACATGGCATTATTCAATAGCTTTAGTTGTTCATAGGCATGAGAAGATATGAATATTGATACTGGCTCCCCCATTGATCATAACCCATTTGATGTGGGTTTGGTTGATTTGGGATATAATAAAAAGAGGGGGATATGGGTATTTGAGGTGGATGGAAGGTATCTCTAAGTCCTTGAAGGTAACAAGGGTGGAGAGTTAGAGAACACCAATGAAGGTCTCTATGGGTTGGGAATCCCCCAATCCAATTTTAATGGCCTGCATAGCCTCTATCATGGACTGATGATGGTGAGGTGAGGTGGAAATGATCTCATAAAGGACCATTTTAGTGAGGATATGGCGGATTTGTTTAAGGATGACTCTTTGTATGGATTCAGAGGGGTCAGCCTCTGATGTGCATGAGATAGTAAATTTAAGCTTAGTTATATGCATGGAGGTTGGGATCAGGTTTGGTTTAGGGTTAATTTATGGGTATGTCCATGGAATTAACACTTTGGCCTTTGATTTATCCTTTTTTTATCATCATGTGACTATATTAATGGTATGGATAGAGGGGGAAGGTATGATAGGGTTTGGTAGATTCTCCATCACTCTAAGGTGAGAGTGGGGGCTGAGGAATGTGTTGGTGGTTAGTTGTTGGGTGTAATGGTGGAGGCATGGATGGAAGGTTATCTAACAATAGATCATCCTCATCATAGATTTGGTGGATAATGGTATGGAGAGCTTTTCAATTATACATGTCATGACCAAGTGTCTTATTATAAGAGCAAATTTGATGGTCATTGTACCAAGTTGGCTTTAAACCAAAAGGATAGAAAGGTCTAATGGGAGATAATGTGAGGTAGGAGGTCTTTACTAAACTTTTAAGAATAGTTTTATAGGATTCTGCTATAGGTAAGGAAGGTTTTAGGCTCATGGTTTTGGTTGGTAAGATGCGTGTGTGGGTGTTAATAGGTTAGGTCAGAGATTACTTGGCTAAGGTGGTTCAGCATGATGGTCTTGGCCTAATTATGTTGGTAGTTGAGGTGGCCAAATTTGGTGGTCTGATCAATTATGATCTAGGAAGGACCAGTGTGTCAAATAATAAATGTGTTGGTGTAATCAATGATAGTGGAAAACATATGTTGAAAGGGGTTTTCTCTTTAAGAAAAGTAGAAGGGTGAGGCCCTAAGATATAGGGAAAGGTAGAGGGAGGTAGAGGCTTAGTCATGTGCCATTACAATGCTTTTGTCCTCTTTTTTGGTGTGGGTTAAGATTTGGGTATAGGATTGGGTAAAGTTAAGTATACTTTCAAGGATGGGTGAACCACAACCTGATTAGGGAAGGCACAAAGAGTTTTTAAAGGTGTGGTTAGTGAGGTGATGTTTTTATTAGTTGACTAAAAGGTTGAGAGGTTGTTGGAGGTTCATATTGGTTGAAGAGGTGGTGGAGAAATGATGGATTGGTTAGTTAGAGGTGTACTAAAAGGTTCAAGTTTATTGATGGAGGTAAGTCCTAACTACTACCAAAAAGTGGCTTGGTCTATGTCTAATTTTAAGGTAAATTCTATTTTTTGTACTAATGTGGAAAAAGTTTTGTGTACTGGTCCTCATCTATGGGTAGGGGATGCAATAGATAGACTAAGAGGTTGGGTAGGATGATTGGTAAGTTGGTTGATATTTTGAGGTGAGGGAATCAAGGTTGAGATAAATGGTTCATCCATAAGAGGTATGGGTAGGAATGTTCATACTTTAGGGACAATATCCATAAGAGTAGTGGTTTGTTGGGCCTTAGTAGAGGTAATAATTTAGGAATGTTTATTTACCCAAATGTACTAGTGAAGGTAGTATGTGATGATTCTAAAACTTCTATGAGGGTAGCTAGGGAGAAAGGAACTTATTTGGTTTATCTATCGAAAGGAGGGTAAGGTGACTGCATAACCTCAGTAAGTAAAGTGGGGAAGGAATGGGTAGATTGATTGATTAGGTCCTCATGGGTAGGTGTATCATGAACCATGTTAACTATGTGGGTATTATGAGAGAACTCAACCTATGTGTCCTTGGATTTGATAGGGGCATGGTTGGGAAAATTTTTCCTGAAGATGTCAAGAACTTGACTTTGAGGGGCATTAGGATTATCCAACATGAGTTCCCCTTTGTTGATAAGACTTTGAACAAAATTATTTAAAGTATTACATTGGTTGATGTTATGTCTAATTACTTGATGAAAATCATAGATATCATTCTCATTGTACCAAGTAGGTGTCAGATGAGAAGAATCAACTTATTGTAGAGGTTTGATAGTTGGAAGTTATTTAAGGTTAGATTCTACTAGCTTCTCCAGAACTGAGGTGTAATATTCTCCAAGTGGAGTGAGTTGTTTTTAGTTATTTTGGTTTGGGTTCCCTATATTTGGATTGGAGGTAATGGGAAATTTTTTCTAGTTGACAGTGTGTGGAGGGGTGGTTTTAAGGATGCAGGCATTCATAGTTTCCTTGGTCTTGGTTTTGGTATTGGCTTGGTTGGCTAGTTTGGCAGAAGAGGTTTCATTGGTATTAAAGGTAGAGTTATTATTTCATAACTTTAATTTAACCTCATGTATTTCCTATTTTTCTACCTTACATGCCATGGTAAAATCTTCATCAAAGGTTCTAAAGCTCTAGATGCACAGTGTAGAGGATATATGTTTGGCACAAGTTCAAGTGAAAATTTATATAAGTTTAGGTTGAGGAAAGGAAAATGAAAGATGATTAATCAAGATTCTCCAATAGGTGATAAAATTGGAAATGGACTCATCATTTAATTTTCTAATAGAATAAAGGTCCATGATAGAGATCTTCTTGGAAATGTTAATGGAAAAGTGATCTAAGAATACTTGTGCTTGTTAGGTGAAAGAAAAGACGGAATGTTTGGTAAGGGAAATATAATAATCAAGTGTTGGACTAGATAAAGACATGGGGAAGGTTTAGAGGAGATGGTCATCATCATAAAAAATCATGTAGCATGCATGCCAAAAATCCCTAAGGTGATGTTGGGGGTCCTCCTTGCTTTCAAATTTGGTAAATTTTAAAAGCTTCAATTGAGGAGGGTAAGAACTAATAGGAACATAAGGATGAATACATTCATTACAAATCTAATCATAGGATATAATATTATGAGATCCTAAAATGGATGACTCAAGGTTGGTCATCTTATCCATGAGCAGATTCATTAGGTCAATTTAAGGTGGTGCACCAAAAGGACTATAAGGCTACTATTATGGGTAAGGTTGGAAAATGTATTGGTAATTGTTTGGAAATAAAGAGGCTACCACATGTTAGAATGTGGATGTTATAGGTTGGGTAGGATAGGTGGATGATCATGGTGGGTAGTAGGTACATACCCTTGTGGGTTAGGGATGTATCCTATATTGGTTGTAATGGGTAACTATTGAGGAGTCTGTATGGATTTGGAAAGGGTGGTAGTTAGGTTGGTGATAATAGGGGAAGTAGTGACCTTCATGCTAATGGGTGGTGAGGTATAAGGGATATATACCCATCATCTTGATAAAAGGGTATTAATTTTTGGGTTAGGTTTGATAGAGGAAATGTTGGTAATGATGGTGGTGGGTGATCCGACTATAAGTGGGACATGATGGGTTAATGTTTGGGCTATCCCCAAGGTAGAGGAGTCATTAGTAGGGGTGGAAGGTGTAAGGGTAAGAATTGGTTCTCAACCATAGCATCAAAAGGGTTAGTAGACAAATATTCCTTAGTGGTCAAAGGTTGGGTGGTGACCATGGAAATAGGGATACCCTCCATAAGGTGGGAAGCACACCATAAAGAGGATCTTGAGGTGGAGATGAAACTAAGATATGGTGAGAATAGGTGTTAAGATAGTGTTGAAGGGCCACTAGATTATTATCTAAAAAGGTGGTAAAATCCATGTCTCCTTGGGGAAATACTTGAGGGAAAGTAGGGCTTCCCAATGGATGAGGTGAATCTTTTACCTCAAAGACGTACTCCATAGATGAGGAGGTAGAAGAGGTTGATTTAAGTGACAAATTTTGTTCTACCAAGTCTTTTCACTATTGATGAGTGATAACCATACAAGAAAAGAGGAGAGAAAACAAGGAAAATCTCATCACTCAAATAAGAAGACAAGAAAATGATCAAGTCAATCAAGACACACACTAGAATTTACATGAAACGTAGATGTTAGTTTTAATCTCACTTTTGTCTTTTACCTTAGTTTATGAGAATGTGTGATAGAAGTTGGCTTGTGGATTAGGTACTATATAAGAAGTCTATGACTAGTTTTGGGTTGTTTAGGTGATCATCTAAAGAATATGTATTGAAATCAATATGTGGCTTGGTATTGGGGCCTACCCCCTCACTTCATAGTCCTATAGTGATAAGGGTGTCAAGTGTTTAGCTAACATATATTGATATCTAGAGTTTATGCTCAACTAGAGAGCTGAATTGGTTCTTCTCTTGGTAATGACCTCCAAGTAGGATCACTGGGAATGGATAAGGAGATCTCTAGGTGATGAAATCCTAGTCAAGCCTTGTCTCAAATTTTTTTGATGTTTGATTGATGAAAGTGGTCTGACTAGTGTGTGCAACAAAATTAGTGCTATGATAGAATTATTGTGTTTTAATTCAAAGTTAACTAATGTTAAAATAAATAAATGGATGTATTTGATTTTAATCACAAAATAAATATTAGTTTCAATTATGAGCATAGATAGAAAGAAGAGCATACAAATGCAAAGACAATGTTATTAAAGACTCTAGGTCCCAACGGGCATGCCAAAATCTTTCATGTAAATTCTCACTTAAGTTATAAACAAAGAGAGAAAATATACTCAATATGGGTTGTGGTAGGAATACCTATTTTTTGGTAAATGCATTAAATTAGAAGATGTGAAGAGTTCCTCTTTGTCATGGGAGGAATACATGTAGATAAGAAAGCACTAAAGCATACTTATTCATTAGACAGATAGTAAGGTGGATTTCTTAGCAAGAGTTAGATCCTAAAAGCAAGAGCTTCCTTAAGGGTTGTAAATCCACCTGTTTTAAACAATTAAGTTGATACAACTAGAAAGAATATACTTATATCAATGATAGAAGATTATTAAAGTCAAACACTAAATAAAATCTTGTTCAAACAAAAGACTAGAAATGATCTAATTAGTGATAAACTAATTATTACTAGTGATAATGGGTTGGGGTATGGATAAAAAAATATAAAGGGATATGTGAATAGACAAGAGCATAGAAAAGTGAATTTGGTTTGGTATAAGAGGGTAAAATTATCTTGCTATTTTTTGGTGCCATAGATTACCATCTCCAGTCATGTAACTATGATTGGTCAAGGGTAACCATCACCAGTCAGGTAACTATCACCAATTAGGTAACTATCATTGATTACCTATTAGTGAATCTATAAGTGAAATTGGAGTTAGGGTTTGTTGATTGATCAAATCTAGGAAGTGGATTCTGAGAAATAGTTTAGGCTTGGAACAAGAACTTGGTAAGAGAATACAATAAAAGAAATATGTGTCTTACTATAAATTAGTTGATAGGTGGTTGATTCAAATTTGCTTGTTACTGGAAAATAGGTTGATTTTGGTAGCATAAAGATACTTGTGTTGACACAAGAAAGTGCACCCAATGGCAGGAAAATAAGTTCCTGCCCTTTCCTCACAATATGGAAACTCCTCTCTCACCTATGGGATAATGAAGTAGGAGAGGAGATTCTCTAATAAGGGATAGCTCCCTTTGATGTATCATGTTTGTTTCAGCAAGTGTAAATACATACAGGTATATATATAGGCTATATAAAATTGGGGGGATGAAAAGGGAAGAAAGATACAGGAAAACAAACTACTCTAAGGAGGTGATACACCAAAACAAGATGACCTTCTCACACCCACTCTTAGAATCAAACAAAGACAACAAAGATACACTCAGACTTGGCAAGAAGACCAGGCTACAAGAAAATGGTGGGGAGGTGCTTATGAAAACACAGAAATAGGGACTCACCAAGATGTTGTAAAATACATACTGTAAATGAATTTCTCTATTCTGTATCTCCAAATGAAACTCTTCTCCTATTATCTATGGACAATGGTGCCTTGTGGATAACTGGTGTGTTGGTGCTGAACCTATGAGAGCATCAAAAGACAATGACTAGACACAACTCAAACACTCAGAATCATACACAGAATATCCGTCTAAGAAGAGGTAAAACCATCTTTATAAATTTAGGTAGAAATTTTAGCAGGGCTGCACCTAACAAAAATTGTGAAAAAATATGCCTACAAAAATGACAAGTATCGAATATATATGAAATTCCAAGAGGCTCATTTGGCACTCTTTTGTTACAAGTGGCCTATTCTGCCTATTCATGAAAAGAAACAAGCTGCTCAAAATATTAATGAGCCATGTGCTTTGTTCTACTTGAAGTCTACATTTTTAATGTCAAAACGTGGTTTGTCCACCCGTTAAATGTAAAATGAAGAAACTGGTTACATTCTTTAGCTTTTGCATCTTCTCATGATCAATTCAAAGGAACTATTTCACCTACTGGAGTCACCTCTTCAAATTGGTACCACTTAGACTTAACTATTTGCTCATTCTATGTGCATCCTCTTGTCTTTTATTTAATTTGTCTCTATCTGGCTTGTTCAGCCCCTAGGGGTGAACTTTTCAGCAGGTTGCTACATTCTGGGCTCCTTGGTAATGCTTTCTCAATTGGAAACAAAGACCATTCTATTCTTCTAAATTTGATGCACACCCAACCATCAAGATTTGAAAATAAATGAATATTCCATCCTCTTGAAATTGACAGCTTCTCGAGCATCATCGCTTGAGATCCAATAGCTAAACCATTTTGATAAATTTGACGTCCACCAGGACGTCATCAGGCTCTTCAAAATGTCATTGGGTCCATCGCTGACTCGACTGGGTCCAAAACCACGTGGCATCCAAAAACTTCCTTATTTCTTCATGGGAATCTTGACTATGGCTTTTTGCTTGAATTTCTATGGACAAATTGTCTGTGGGAATTCTACCGAGGCTTTTTTGCATTGTTTTTTGAAGCAGCTCAAATTCCTTAGAAAGCTGATGAACCAATATTGAACCAGACTTGTTGAACTTAGGTCAAACCAAATAGAGAAACACTAGCATAAAATTGTACACCCCGGAACAACTGCCTTTGAATGGTGAAGAAAGAAGGTGAACAATTTTGGCCTGTGAGTAAAAAATTGGTCAATAGATGGCGACTCATAGGGGAAGCATGCTTGTTATGCTTAGAGTCCAGTTGCCTTAAAATTCCATTAGGCATAGAGTCAGATTGAACTTTGAAAGAATTAGCAGTAGCTTGAAAGATTTAAGAATCAAACATGAAGTTTTACCCCACATGCAAAGGGAAACACACAAGGCTAAAAAACACTATTGTGCAAACTGCACTTAGGGAAAGTAGGAAAAGAAACTAAAAACAAACTATTATGTACAGCTAACTAGGCATTTTTGATTCCCTCCTAGATCAAATGGAAAAATTCTTAAGTCTCCTTCTTGGCAAGAAGACTTATAGTACCAAGAAAGTAACTAAATGAAGAAGAGAGTTGGTGACCTGCTCCTCTTTCCTATCACCTGCATTGGCTGGAATCTAAATGGATCAGATTCAAACATGCTACCAATGTATACATACTCTATTTTTTCTTGGAATATTTCCTCCTGCTGGTCCTTCAGGTTGGTGTATCCCATCAAGAAGTCAATTGCTACTGGTTCATCACCATAAGCCCCTTGATATGCACCCTTGACTAGCTGGCTCTTCTTTGCCTCATGCTCGGGTTCCATGGTATGACCATCCTCATTAATGATTTTGAAGAAAGTATCTTTAGATTCACCAACCTCTCAGAGGGATAAATCTAAAAGACTACAGCCTCTTTGCATTCTTGTTTGAACCCCAATGTTTCCTTCAACACTCTTATCTAGTTCATAGCCTCCTTGAAGAACAACGCAGCATGCCTCAATGGCTTCAAATGAATCCTTTAAAATATGAACAAGAGGTTGTCCATGCTCTTCCATGTCACCTAAGGTGATCTCCTCCTCATCCACACTCATGGAGTCTCCCTAATTATTCATGAACTGAGCATACTCCTCTTCACTTGCTTCCCTCAAGATAGGGTCCTCCTCGAGAAGGGGTGAAGTGGAACGCTGATGGATGAACTCATGTGGAAGAGGAGGCAATCCTTGAACTAGAATCAAATGATTCTCCTCCTTCCATTTGGTCAGCACTTCACCTATATCAGGCATGGCTTGATAGTTCTCTTAGGGATGTGTAGGTGGGGTGTGTTCAGACATGGAATGTGCTATTTGGTCTAAACTATCCATTAGACATTGGCTGAGGAAACCTTCCCTGAACTCCAATTCTACAATCTACCTATCCATATCTTCCTAGAAAAGCCTTTCCCAGAAGTCACAATCATCATCAAGAGCAGGAGTAGCCCCATATTCTTTAAGGTTTTAAGCAAAACCTTTCCCTTCTTCCTCCCTTCTGCCCCAAGATTCCATTGTTTTCTTCTAGCTCATGATCTTGGGATTGGAATCTTGCTTCTATAAATAGGCAGCAACTTTATCATTTTCCAAGTCCTAAGCTAGTTCATGATGTTCCTTCTTCCAGCTTGGGATTTGGAGATCATGTTGAAAGACTTGAGGAGGTTGGGGAGGATTTGGGAGGGTCTACTCATGTACAGGAAGATCTATTTGAATAGAGGCATGCTGGAAAGCTAGGTGCATGGGATTGAGGGCAGGATTGATTGATGCATTGGATGAGCCAGAATGAGCAAGCGCCATCTGATAGAAAGGATTTAGCATACAAGAGGGAGTTTTCTCTAGAATAGGAGAGGGCAGACTTTGGGCTAAAATTTCTTGATTTTCATCCCTCCACTTTACCAACACTTCATCAATATTGAAATTAGCTAGTGGATTGGTGGAAGGGGTGTCTTTTGGCATCGGCTCCTCTACAAGGTCTCAAAGCTCCATTTCTCTCTCTCAGTAGTCTCATCTTCTTTTCTAGTTCCTCAATCCGCTTGGCCAGGTCATCCTCATTTTGCATTTCTCCATTTTGGATGATGTCTTTCTCCTCTTTGTTATTCCATGACTCGACCACTTTGTTCCAGCTCAAGCAATTTGGACTGGGCATTTCCTTTGGGGCTGATGGGGCCATAATGTGAGAGGGCATCAAAGATTTAGATTCCACTTCCCTTGCTGCCAAAATGGGCTGCTACATCTAAAGGTTTTCCAATTCAATCTGTCTATCAAGATTAGCCTTAAACACAAGATTTGTTGTTTCGGAATTCTCCTTAACATGATTGGGGAATGGACTTTGACAGGCTCAACTTGGCTCAAGAGCAGGGGCTATATATGACTGATATGATGCTTTGGGTAGTGAGTATGTAGATTGATAGACTTGGTAAGGCTACCTCTCATGCACACTTAGCTTCTCCTCCACAGATGCAATTAAACCACTCACATCCATCATCTCATTTGAAAGCCTATGCCAGTTCGCTCTTTCAACAGGAGCCCATTCTTTCTTAACCTGATCCAGCGCATTCCTCACTTGATGGACAACATGATCAAGAATTTCTTGGCCACATCCCCTTCTGGTGTTAAGATCAATTACATATTTTTCATATGCCAGTAGTGCTTGCTTGAAGGTAGAAACTGGTTGATTGGAAAAAAGATTGGGTTGAGTGGGATAAGTGACATACTGAGAAGACTGAGCACAAGAGTGATATAGCTCATAGTAAGGTTGAGACTAGCCATATTAGGCATGATAAGGATCACCATAAGGATGGTAAGGATCATAGCCATGTTGGCCAAAAAAAATAGTCCATAGCTTAAAATGATGGAATTTACACATACCAAAAAAATGCACTTCTTGATGGTATGGTACCAGACTACTTAACCAGTTGATCTAACTTAGAGTCACCATTGGTGTTTGAGAAGAAGCCTATAAAGGCTGGTTGGTTGAAGAACACACCAAAATTCTTCAATTCTTTGGACAAAACATGTCCTAGTTGGTCCCACCAGGCATGCCAAAACTGTTGATGTAAGAAAGTGCACCCAATGGTAGGAAAACATGTTCCTACCCTTTCCTCGCAACATGGAAACTCCTCTCTCACCTATGGGATGGTGAAGTAGGAGAGGAGAGTCTATAGATAAGGGATATCTCCCTTTGATGTATCAAGTTTGTTTCAGCAAGTGCAAATACACACACACACACACACACACACACACACACACACACACACACACACACACACACACACACACACACACACACACACACACACACACACACACACACACACACACACACACACACACACACACACAGAGGCTATATAAAACTAGGGAGATGAAAAGGGAAGAAAGATACAGGAAAACAAACTACTCTAAGGAGGTGATACACCAAAACAAGATGACCTTCTCACACCCACTCTTAGAATCAGACAAAGACAACAAAGATACACTCAAACTTGGCAAGAAGACCAGGCTGCAAGAAAATGGCAGGGAGGTTCTTATGAAAACATAGAAACATGGACTCACTAAGATGCTGTGAAATACATACTGTAAATGACTTCCTTTATTCTATATCTCCAAATGAAACTCTTCTCCTATCATCTGCAGACAATGGAACCTTGTGGATAACTGGTGTGTTGGTGCTGAACCTATGAGAGCATCAAAAGATAATGACTAGACACAACTCAAACACTCAGAATCATACATAGAATATCTATCCAAGAAGAGGTAAAACCATCTTTATAAATTTAGGTATAAATTTTAGCAGGGCTGCACCTTACAAAAATTGTGAAAAAAGGTGCCTACAAAAATGACAAGTATTGAATATATATGAAAGTCCAAGAGGCTCATTTGGTGCTCTTTTTATTACAAGTGGCTTATTTTGCCTGTTTATGAAAAGAAACAAGCCGCTCAAAGTATTAATGAGTCCATGTGCACTTGTTCTACTCAAAGTCCACATTTTTAATGTCAAAACACAGTTTATCCACCCATTAAATGTAAAATGAAGAAATCAGTTACATTCTTTAGCTATTGTGTCTTCTCGTGATCAATTCAAAGGAACTATTTCACCTATTGCAGTCACCTCTTCAAATTGGCACCGCTTGGACTTAATTGTTTCCTTGTTTCATGTGCATCCTCTTATCTTTTATTGAATTTGTCTCTATCTAGTTTGTTCAGCCCCCAGGGGCAAACTTTTTAGTAAGTTGTTGCATTCTAGGCTCATTAGCAATGCTTTCTCAATTGGAAACAAAATCCATTCTATTCTACTAAATTTGATGCTCACTCAGCTGTCAAGCTTTGAAAATCAACAGATATTCACTAGCATCATCACTAGCATCATCACTTGAGATCCAATGGCTAAACCATTTTTCTAAATTTGACATCCACTGGGATGTCATCGGGCTCTTCAAAATGTCATCGGGTCCATCTCTGACTCAGCTGGGTCTAACGCCATGTGGCATCTGGGCACTTCCTTATTTCTTCACAGGCATCTTGACTGTGGCTTTTCACTTGAATTTCCACAGATAAATTATCTACGGGAATTCTACTAGGGATTTTTTGCATTGTTTTTTGAAGCGGCCCAAATTCCTTAGAAAGCCGATGAACCAATATTGAACCGGACTTGTTGAACTTAGGTCGAACCAAATAGAGAAACACTGGCATAAAATTGTGCACCTTGGAATAACTTCCTTCGAATGGTGAAGAAATAAGGTGAACAATTTTGGCCTGTAAGTAAAAAATTGGTCAACAACTTGGGAGCTTAGTGGAGAGTTGACAATAAGTAGGCTTCATATTTGATGGCTGATAGAACTCAATAATGTAGATTGACCTATAAAAAGAGATTCTTGATAATAATTGAAGATGATTTAACCTCCTTGGCCTCTCTCTCTCTTATAGGCATAAGTAAGAGGTGGAAGTGGTTATCCAAACTAAACTCAAATAAGCCTTATAAATATAAGTCATCTATGTAAAGGGATCATAACTAGATCTAGACTATCATATTTAGAAATTCAACATGGTGGTTTATATACAGGTTGCATGCTAAGTCTAGACTATCTAACTTGGCCATCACCAGTTAGGGTGACCATCACCAGTCACCCTAACTATTGTTGATTGAGGACCTAGGAAAAAGATAGGTTAAAATGGGTGAAAAGGTGAGTTAAGCTAGATAAGTGACTAACTTGATTCTAGATTAGGTAAGTTGGCTAGTCTCGGTAGGTTTATCAAACTTATAGGTGTAGTCGATAGAGGATCAATAGAAACCAAAGGTATTGCGATGATTAGGAACATGTGTGTGATTTTATAATGTCTACAATTATAAATAATAGACACAATGTTAGCTACCCATGTTTAGTGATTGATGGGAAAGATTATCTCAAATTTAAGGAGTTTGGTAAACTCTAACCTCATGAGTTGCTCAACCTTGAGGTTGATGGGTCTTTGCTTCTATCTAACTATTTTAACTCTAGGTTTTAAATCAATGGTATGGTGTTCTAGGCTAGGATTAAATTCTTTAAGGTACTTATATTCCAAATCAAAGATCTCATGAAACTTTCTACACAACTCAATCAATGCTTGCTTCTCTAATGTATAACATACCTTTCATAGTTTGGGGAGTTTATCCTTGAAGATCAAGATTCTTTCATAATTATCCTATTTTGTATACATAATCACTTTCTCCTTACTATTTTGATCATTCTCATTGAAGATAATTTCTAAGGTCACCAAACCTTTAGGTATCTTATTAGTTCTTAGTTTCACAATCTGATCACCCAATTATTCTTGGAGCCTCCTTTGATTTCTTGAAGAAATCTTAGCCTCATTTTGAAAAAATCATGCAATGTGTTTATCAATATCAAACACATTCCAAGACACTTCAATATTAGGTACATAAAGTCTAGTAATGAACTTAATATGAGATTATTTTTACTCCTCTTTTATGATAGTTGGAGTATCAAATTGAGCTCTTATGGTAGCTAGCTTATTAACCTAACTATTGTGCTCCCTTGAGACTGATTGAATATTGAATTCATTAAAGTCTTCAATAAAATCACATACCCTACATTTTTATGACTTAACCAAAGGATTATTAGAATAAATCACATTCCTCACCTGATGCAAAACCAATTCACTACCTCCATATAATTGTAAGTTCATGATTCCTTTTCTCTTTGCCCATTGAATACCATGAATTAAACCTTCATACACAACCACATTACAAGTACAACTAAAATGAAATCTGTATAAATCATAATACTATTGTTTATATGATAATATCAACATACCATCAACCCCTGCACCAACTTTACTTCTTAAGCCATCAAAAAACATCTTCCATAGCTCATCATCCTCACCCTCTTCCTTGGAAAGTAAAGGTATTGGTATTCCTTATTCATATATACAATACAATCCTAAATAAATTTCCTTCACAAAATCATAGGGATCATGCTCATAAGTTTTGTTTCCATATTCATCAAGAAATAAATATGGAATACCCTTAAGCTTTGAAGAACTTCCATGTCTATAATAGTGTCCTTTTCTTCATGGGACAAATAATTCATATTAGAACTTATCTCAATGTAAGGCTCATTATGAAACCTTGCAAGGGGTTGTATCCTAATTATCACCTTGGCCTCATACCTTATTTTAAAGTGAAGCAAGACTAGTCAGTTGAGACATATCCACCTGACTAGTAGTTAATTCACAATTAGATATATTTATCTTGATCAAAATGAACAAGGAGAGTTACCATAGACCTGTACCTTGTAATTCATTTAAATTTCAACCCAAGGATTTAGACTTGATAGGATGATATCATTGTGTGTGCACACTCAATCTTCTAATTTCATCTTCTTCTAATTGATATCTAAGATGTTGAAGTTATGAAATAAATGAATGCTATAAATTAAACATAAATAGAATACTATGAAATAAATGCTTATATGTTGGAAGCTTCCTTAAAAAAATCTAAACAAGGATGTAAATCACACAATTCATAAATAAAACACATAATTCATAAAGAAATCAAATAACATGCTTAGCTATTAAAATGGTCTAGATTGTTTCTATAGACTTCCAAAGGGGACCATTCCTCCTTCTGACTCTAGCCTCAATCGTTCCTCTCACAACACTTAATTAAACTCAGAAATACATGTTCATATATAATAAAAAATGCAAAAATAAATTGTTGCAAGAAATTACAATGATAGTTACTTGAAAAAATATACTTTTGATAATATCTAATCAACATCTACTATATCTCAACTCTGTTATTACACACACACACACACACACACACACACATGCATACTATAGAGGATATTATTTTATGCAAAACATTATATATTATAATCTAAGATACATTTGACTTAGGATAACCAAAATTAGCTCCTTTTGCTAAAGTCATTCTTCATGTGAATTTTATGACATTGTTGTAGGACAAACAAAACTATTTCATTCTTAAACCACTTCCTTATTGGGCTCCATGGAGGTTATAGTTGTTTATGAATGTTAATTGAAATAGGAATCAAAATCTATTCATTCATGACTTTGGTCACACAGTGGCTACAAGATAGACTTTATAATGGAATTCTTTTTCTATTAGATGTTCCATGCTATATACCTATTTATCTAAAACATCTCTAAAACACATTCTATAAAAAAGATATTAAAGTAATAGATACTTATTATATATTTAATTAAAATACATAATTTTAACTATTAAAATAATATAGAAACATAATTCTATTTGCAAGATTATGGCTATATGCAGAAGACCACTTATAAGAAATTGTTCAAAAACATGAATAACAAGAAGGATGAGTATAATATATGAGGAAATGAATAGAACATTTATAGGGTTCATCACATTCCCAAACTTAAGATCTTTCTCAACCTCAAGAAACAAACTTATTCATTCCCATTTCACAAAGAAATCTGAAATCCATGCGATCTATAACACCACTAGTAAGGTGAGCATAAAATTTACACCACTATCTAAATAGTTGCCAGATTTTGACTCCCTAGCTTCATCTATTTGGGTCTTATCCTATCAATTTGGAACATGATACTAGAACAGAGGGGGATGGAACTTTAGATTTAACAATTGAGATCCCATTTCACCTGTAAGAAGAATATATTTTGTGATCCTATTAAATGTTACAATTAAGTTAAAAGGGGAATATGGCTATCTCTTTTCTAGTGAGAAGTGAGATAATTCCATCATTCAATACAAGATTATATTGTAGTAAGACTAATATAAGTTTTCAATCCTAAATAAAAAACTTAGGCTTCATCACAATTCTTCATAGATCAATCTTTGACTTCTTTCTTTAACATGATATTATCCTATTCAACCAATACAACATTAGGTGACATTGATTCTCTCTTGATAAGCAACTAGATTTCATTGTCATTTTTCCTATATTTAGCTACTTCTCTTCCTCTTCTTTAATCATTTAATAAATATGATGAAAAATCATTTAGTTGGACATCTCCAACACATAGATTAGGGTTCCACTCTATCATAAGGAACAACATAATTGTGAAGGTAGAACACACACAGTTTGTGCTTATTCTTCTTGTGAAATTTATTTATAAATAGAAAATAAGGAAAGGGGATCAATGAATTCATGAGGCATATCATAATAATTTCTCATAAATTTTAACTTATGACATTAATATTCAATGTAAACTAAATAAACTCTTACAGAAGGCATGTAGTTAAGGAGCTCTTGGGTAAGACCAGCCATATATTTAATTTTTTACTTTAGTTTGGATATTCTCTCTTCCTTCAACTTATTTTGTTCTTTTAATTTCTTATTTTATTTTATTAATTCCTTTATAATTTCAAACTAACTATCCATCTAATTCATAAATTTATAATATATTAAAAATGAGGAATGATACCTGACTTCTTGGGTAGTTGTAGGTTCTTCATATTGATTTACCTTTCTAAAAGATTGTGAAATAATGACTTCAAGATTGTCTTCGATATAGGGCTACAGATAAGAATCTATTGTAGTAAGTGCATCTAATCCTCCTCCAAACTGATCCTGTATCTTCTTTTTTAATCTCTCAATTTCTTGTAGGGATTTCTCTAGAGTGGGAAATTCTCTTTATATAGTAGGTTGCTCCAATTTTTTTGCTTCTTCCTACATTGGTTCCTCATGAAAATATTTAAGACTATACTCTACTTGTTCTACCTCCTGATTATATTCTAAAGGACATTCTCCCTTATTTGTTTTAGCCTCTAAGGATTCATCACTACTAGCAGTCTATTTTCTTCTCTACATTATTCATTAATTTCAATTATAGAAGAAGGTTTAGTTCTCATTTTTCTTCTCAATATGTGGGATCTACAAGGATTAGAGGTTACCTTGGACTTTTTTAGAGAAAGTGGAAGTTATTCCTTAGACTCCTCTAAATCAGGACAAATAATGAGTTTCTTCCTATTTTTATATTCCCTACCTATGGAAATCCTTTATTTAGTCCTTGTTGTATGTTCTTGTATTACTATAGGAATATATTTTCTTCAAGTTCTTGGGTGGCTACAATAAGGTCTCCTTTTATAGGTTGTTGTGGAGCTATAGGAAGGTTTTCTATTGCAAGTTCTTATGGAGCTTTAGGAAGGGCTTCTTTTGATATCTTTTCTTCTACCTATATTTCCTCTTATATTTCATTTCTTTCTCTATCACTTTATACATTTGTTGGTACTTGGAGAAATTATTCCCAACTTATGTTAGGTCTAGTCCTTTGTAAAAAGTCTTGAATAATCAACTAGATTAGACAATGATGGGAAAGATATTTGGAATTACCTTTTTGAAAAGCCTCTAAATTTTTTATGATCACGTAGATAAATAATTTGGGGATTTTAATCTATATACCATGTCATAAATGGTTCAATAACTTGAACTATATGCCATGTATAACTCCCTTTGCAAGTGAAATATCTATAGATGAACTCAAAAACTTTAGTCCATCATCTCAGTAAAAATAACTATGCAGTGCCTTGCTTTGAAGTTTATAGAATTTCATTTATTTTGATGAATTTTTGCCTCTCTACCTTTGCATCAAATTTATATTTTCATGCCTCCCCTATTTATGGTAATCCTATTACTCTGATAATGATAGTCTCTATCAACTTTATATCCATTCCTCTTACTATTGCTAGGTTTTTATGTAATGAGCCAATAAATTCTTATATAATTCCATTATCTAGGGCCTATATCTTCTCAAAATACTATGCCCATACTACATTCTAAAATAGGGATAGGATTTCTAGGCTATTTGTTAAAGGGGTGATATCAAGTGGTTCATGTTTTAACAAGTTCCCTCCCATATTGTGAGATGAAATTTGAGTTACAGGCTATGTTTATGCAATAAGAGTTTTGTGGATTTGGTGAAATGTTTGTGATTTTTACTTTAGGAGTGAAATTATCTATTTGAATTATGTAAAATCTCCCTCTCCTACTTGAAATATCACTTTTCCTGGAGGGATGAAACCGACATGCACAAAATGGCTCGTGGTAATAACAAAGGGTGGTGATAATAACACATCAAAAGTCACATCAATAAGTGAAGGAGAAGATATGGTGTGTTGGTTTGATAAGGAGAGGATATTAAAGTGTGTTAATAGCATTAGGTACCATCATCTAGTAATAATTAAAATATATGACATGAAATAAATATAAAATGATGACCTTGTTACTTGTAGGAATAGCTTTTATTAATGTGCAAATTATGATTTCAAGTGGCAGTCATGGCATGTGTTGTCATTTGACTAGGAGAAAAATATTTTATGTAAAATGGAATGATAAGAATACATTCTATAGAAATAAATTTTTCCTATAGCAACAAGTTTTATCCTGTAGCAATAGTTTTTATCTTTTAACAACAATTTTTATCCTACAACAGCAAGTTTTATCCTGTAGCAGCAATTTTTTCATCCTATAGCAAGAAGGAAAATATATTTATACTCCAGGGGAATTACTCTACAATAAAAAAATGAAAACAAAAAAAATATTGTATTAGATCCTCTTTTTTAATAAATATCAATCAACAAGTGACTTGGTTTTTTGAGACAACATCTATCAGTAATGCTCGAAGGTTGTCATTGCTAATTTTTTTGATTTTTTAATTTTAGATTTTTTGGTCCAAGCTAAATTAGAATCATAGGAATCTAGGAGGTAGGATTTTATTTAGCCTAAACAAAGATATTGTGATTGACTTGTTTTTAGTTATAGTAATATTTATTACTCATATAAAATGTTAAAGAAGGGTTGATAGAAATACCCTTCGACTGTAATAACATGTTGATTTACTTCATGAAGAAGAGATGGATGTTTTTATTCAAGAATTTGGTGAGTGAGATTTTCCTTGGAAAATAGTTTTTTATATATCTTGAGCCTATGGCCATTAACAAGTAGTTAGAATCAAATAGAGATAATGGTCATGAGCTTTACAGCTCCATTGTCAAAAAATTGTTCAATTTCATAAGGCCTAAGCCATCTGGACTAGATCTTTCCTTTATGATACTTGTATTTAGAGTCAAAAATGAGTGCCTAGTCATAAAGTTAGAAATTATTAGTTTTGATGTTCTTGTCATACTGACCCACATGTTGTATTTTAAATATTTTAGTGTGATGAAATGCTTCATTTATTAGTTCATAAAATGTATTCAACTACATGATCCTATCTTTTTAAGATTGGGAAAGATCTAAGCCCAAATCAATTATTATCCATAATGTTTTATTTTCAAACTCAATGGGCAGAACATGCTTTTTAGCATAAACTAGTTCTTATGGAGTGAAACTAGTTATGGTTTTCCAGGTGATTATATAAGCCTATACTACTTCTAGAAGATGAGTTGACCAATATTTTCTATGTAGGCTAACAATCTTAGTGAGTATATTTTACAACTATTTATTTGTCACTTCCACCTAACCATTTTACTGAGGATGGTAAGGCCTCAATTTTTTGTGTCTAATTTCATATTCTTTGATCAAGGTAGATATGAGGTCTGATGTGGATTATGGGCCTTGGTATATAAATATTTATCTTGGTATTCCATAGCAGGTAAATAATTATTAATATAATAACTCAATTACTTTCCCATCTCAAGCATGGGTTAAGGCTTTGACCTCTACCCATTTTTTGACACATTCAATACACACCAATATATATATATTCATTTTTATTGGATTTAGGATCAATGGGACCTAAAAATTCCAATCTCCATTTTTCAAAGGGTTCTAGAACTAGTTATGGTTGTAATGGCATTTCATCAGAGTGAATGGGTTTTCCCATATGTTATCATTAATCACATCTATGGGTATACATCAAGAATCTCTATGTAAAGAAAGCCAATAATATTTGATAGTAAGTAATTTCATGGTAGTCTATTTGGAAATAAAATGACCCTCATAAGTTTCATCATGGTAGGCTCTAAGAATTTCATAAGCTTCAACTTCTCAAATACATCTTCTCATAGCTAAATCTGGTCCAATGATAAAGAGATATCTTATAATCTAGGAACAATATCTACTCTTTTGGATCAAATTTTGTTTTTCCTTATGTGATAAATGTTGTGGTAGTGATATTACGATAAGATAGTTAAAAATATCTGTAAACCAAGGAGATTGAATTGCTATATAAAATTAATGTTCATCAAGAAAAAAATAATCAACAATAGGATTGTGCTCATCATTTTGTAACTGAGATATAAAATCTAATACTACATTATCCTTATCTATTCTATCCATAATGATAATATAAAACTCCTATAGCAAAAACAACCATCTAATTATTCTTCTTGTTTAGTAGGTTTATCCATTAAATACCTAATTATTTCATGGTTTGTGTGGATGAATACTTGGTAATCTATAAGTGTTGAAATTTATTGATGGAATAAATGAAAACAAGAAATTATTTCTCTATTATAGTGTAGTTGAGTACAACCCCATAAAGATTCTTACTAATAAAATAGATTACATAACTCTAGGATTCATCTTTTTGGCCAAAGATAACTCTTAAAGTGGTGTCAGATGTACCTATGTGGATTTGAAAATGATTCTTCCAATCAGGCCCTCTTAAAATAGAAGTTGTTATGAGAAGGTATTTAAGTTACTAAAAGGTAGGTTGATCATCATTAGTCCATTTAAATTCAACATCTTTATTAAGCAATCCAAATAATGGGGTGGTAATTTTACTAAAATCTTTGATGAATTATCTATAATAACCAACATGTCCTAAAAAAATTCCAACATATTTCTTCTTATTTGGTGTGGTTATATCCTTAATGATACTTATCTTTGTTGGGTTAACTTGAATTCTAGTAGGGGATACATAATTCCCCAACACAATCCCTTCCCTCATAAGCATGTAACACTTTTTATTACTTAAAGATAATTCATGGTCCTAAAATCATTGATTAACTTTTTCTAGGTTGGTGAGCATTTCTTCGAATGTCTTCCCATATATAGTGAAATCATCCATGTATATTTCAATATAGTCATAGGATAAATTAGCAAAAATTCTCAAAATAACACTTTAAAAGGTAGTTGGGGCATTACAAAGACCAAATGGTAAGATGACATAGGTATATGTTCCCCAAGGGAAAGTAAAAGTGGTTTTATTTTGGTCTTGTGGAGTAATTCATATTTTATTATAACCACTATAGCCATTTAAAAAGGAAAACTACTTTTTCCCTGCTAATGTATCCAACACTTGATCAATGAATGAAAGGGAAAAGTAATTCTTCCTAGTAGTAGCATTCAATTCTCAGTAATCAATGAAAATACACCTTTTCCCCCCTTATTTTAGGATAATGACTAGGGGAGAGACCCACTGGATATCCAAAATAGGATAAACAAACCTTGTATCTAAGAGTTTTTATAACTTAGTTTTGACAATATATTTAACTATAGGATTCATTCATCATTGAGGTTAGAAAATAGGTATGCATTATTTTTTAATGTAAATGTGATGCACGTATAAATATGTGGGCATTCCTCTCATGTCATGTAAATCCCAAGTGAATGTTTTTGTGTGCTTTCTCAACAATGTAAGTATCTAACTTTCTTGTTGGGGTGTAAAGGAGGTGCAGATGTTGAGAGGTTTGTTTGGTAGTATAACTATTTGCTTTGTTAAATAAAGTATGGTTTCTATGTTGGTGATTAAAGGAGCATAGCTACATTGATGGGGAATTAATTGATGGAATGTCCAAATGTCTCTTATGTTTTTAGAAATATAATTTTCAAGAAAGGTATTTTAAAGAGGGCATGGTGTACATTCCAATAGGTTGGTGGCTATAGGATCTTGTTGATAGGTGTTTTACAAGATACCAGTAAGGACATTGTATTCTTATTATACCTACATAGCTAGACTCCAATAAATTATGTAGAGAGTCTATAAGGAGATAAATTATTTAAATACATCAATCTAAGGGGTTGGCCATCATTTTGGGATGGTTGAGCTGGTGGATACAATACTAATTTCTTTGTGTCATTTCCACTGAAAATCAACATTTTTATTGACCTGTAAATAATAAAAGCATCAACGGTAGCCAACCATGGGTGTCCAAGGATGAGAGGATAACCCCCCAAATTTCTCTTTAGCTTTAGGAAAATGAAGTTTTCTAGATATTACTAGGAGTCCATAGTGATAACAAGGCCCTCAATAATTCCCTTAGTCTTAACAGTTGATTTGTCATCCATTTGGAGGATGGTGGGTGTTGGATGAATAATGGTAAGCTGTTGCATATTTTTTATGGTCATCACATTGATGGTTTTACCCAAATAAATTAAATATTGGATATGGGTTGGCCACATATGCTAACATTAACTACAATACTTCTTGGATCAAAATATTTTGGTAGAACTATATTCCCTAACATAATATCTATTAGGTGGCCAAGGACTTGGACTCTTTTAAGATCCTTCTTCTTGGTTTTTTCAAATATAGCTCTCTAATAACCTTATTTTAGATAGGAAAATCCTTTATTTCTTGAAAGACTAGGATTTTTATGCACACATTCTTGAGTTATCCTAAAATATCAAATTCAGGCTCTGGTTCAATATGTGATATGCTCAATCTCTCTAGAAAAGGAGGATTGTCAGTTTATTTTTGATTTTGTGATTAACTTGGCTCAGGATTAGCCATTGATGGCTATGGATTAGTATGGAGTGGATATGCTTAAAAGTGTTCTTTGATTATGGGTGAGGTGGGTTGTGGAAGAACATGACCTAAGCAAATTTGAACTTGATTAATATCCAAGGTGTATATTGGATATTGTTTTTTTTAGTGGATTATGTTGGTTGAACTAACTTATTGGTAGGATTGGGGATGGGATGGGTGGGTAATTGAGTGGTTTAAAAAATATTTTAAGTGTTTATCATTATGGCCTATTGTTATTGTGGTTGTTTAATTTGCTAGGTAAATTCTTTATTACCTCTTCATTGATGTTGCCATGGATTAGAGGGATAAAACCATTATTGGTTTTGGAATTACCCTGATTGAGGTTGTTGTCCATTATATTGCAACTATAATTGATTTTAGGGTAGCTACCAATTAGTTTGGGACCAATTTTGATTGGGTATATTCATCCAAGAACCATATTAAATATTATTTGAGAATTGAGAATTTGTAAAGATAGAGTTTGATGACATACCTGATCTTTTTACCCATGGTTTCCATTGAGCCATAAAATACACTTGATTCTCATATTCTCCTATGGCATGAAACTCTATTATCTCAATATTCCTTAGTTATGATAGCTACCTAAGATTTTATAGAATGTCATGTGCAATTAGCCTTCTTCTTTTTGCATTTAGGGTAATAGGTGGATAAGGATTTCTTAGTTTCTTCTTGCTTCTTCCATGTATGTAATGTACCAAATTGAGTATCTACATGGCTAATAATGTCTTGCTTTATGTCCTAGATTAGGTTGCTAACTTCACCTTTAGATAGTCATGTTATATATGTTTTAAGAAGTTTCTACCCCTACTTTTATTCATGGTTAATCTAGAGTAGTTTGTACATAGAACTGTTAGTTCATCAAATGGTAGTGTAGAAACATCACCACTAGACATTATATCTAGTACATCTAGATAATCATCTCTAATGCCTTTAAGGAACATCAGCTCGATCTATTCCTTGTCCATTATAGTCTAATTAGAATTTTTCAAGTTAGACAAAATATTTCCATATATTATTATATTGACTAATCATTAGCTTATGTCATTCAAGATATGTCATCTCTCCTATAGTTCCTACCCCTAAAATGGTCTTGGTATTTCATCAAAAACTTCTCCTTCATTTCTTTCCAAGAATAAATGACATCCTTTATAGGTCCCATAAACCATCTAAGTGATACATCTTTGAGTGTTGTTGGGAAAAAAATTGAGTTTTTGAGCATCTTGATTATAATCATAGCTACAACATAAGATGTCAAACTAAAAAGTAAATGTGTTTATATCCTCAAATACTTTTCCCTTGAAAGTAGGGAGGGTAGAGTGAGGGACATTCTTTATGGGTGCATTTCTGTCAGGATTAAGGATAGGAAATTCAAAAGTAGAAGACTCATTGGTAGTGTTTTATTCTTGGTGATCCCCCATGAATACTATTTGTGTTGGTAGATGGGAGGTTATTTCTACCCACCATTCAAATTTCCTATCAATTCTTTTATTTCCTAGGGTGTAGAAGATGAAGACTTTATATTCTTCCTTAGGAATATATGGATTTCAATATAATAGGGATGGTGTGTAGGTTTTAGAGGATTCAAGTAGTGTCTTGGTAAAGAACATCTCTAAATTAGAAGATTATATTAACCTAGTGTTTCTTCTAGGAGCAAGAATAGTCTTGAATGCCTCGTTATCAAGACATTTGTGCAATGAAAGGAAGTGAAATTAAGATTCCTTAGTATGAGATGATAAGGTGGGAATTATCAAAGGTGATACATGTGGGTATCTTCTATGGGTATTAAATTCCTTAAGGTCTCTATCTTGTGCTACCAGTCTGGCCAAAAACACTTCCTTCTCTACCTCTTCTATTGACAACAATGACCGATCTTTAGGAATTACTTCATGTTTATCAATTGCTATAGGATGAAATTTTGATATTGTAACAATGATTGATGATTTCATAAAAAATCTTCCTATATAGTCCCCTTTGCTTTACATACATCCACTTTTGTTTTTTTAATTTTTTGCCCACCCTACCTACATAGGGTTAGTAATATGTGGGGTTCTTTTTAAATTTCTACTATCCTATTTGAAAAAATGGAAATTTAAACTATGAAATTAAGAAATATTTAATCTAAATAATAAAAATATTTGGAAAAAAAATAAACATCCAAAAATAATTTATATCAATATTGAAGACTACAAGTGTGTGACACCCTTCCCCAAAAATGGTGTAAAAAATGAATAGTAGTCGATTCAAAATTAGATATAATTATCTTGATCAAAACTAACAAGGAGAGTTATTATGGAATTTTACCTTCTACTTCATTTAAATTTCAATCCAAGGATGTAGACTTGATAGGATGGCATCACTGTATGTGCATACTCAATCTTATAATTTGAGTTTGTGCTAATTATTATGTAAGACGTTAAAGTCATGTAGTAAATGAAATGCCAGAAACTAAAAATAAAAAAAATACTATAAAATAAATACTAATACATTGGAATACTCCTCAAACAAATCTAAGTAGGAATATAAATCACATAATTTAGAAATAAAACACATAATTCATAAAGAAATCAAATAACATGATTAGCTATTAAAATGGGTTGGATTGTTACTACAGACTTCCAAAGGGGGCACTTCCTCCTTCTGAATCCAACTTCAATCATTTCTCTCGCAACACTTAATTGAACTCAAAAATACTTTTTCATATTAATAAAAAAATGTAGCAATGAATTAATACAATAAATTACAGTGATAGTTACTTCACAAAATATAATTTTGATAATCTCTAATCAACATCTACTATATCTAAAATCTATTTCTACACACACACACACACACACACACACACACAAACAACAAAGGAGATTGTTTTATGCAAAACAATATATATTCTAATCTAAGATACATTCTACTTAGGATAACTAAAATTGTCTCCTTTTGTTAGAGTCATTATTCATGTGAATTTTGTGACATTGCTGTAGGACAAAAAAAATTATTTTAGGATTCAACCAATTCCTTATTGGGATCCATGGAGGTTATAGTTTTTTCTAAAATTTAGTTGAAATAGGAATCAAATTTTTTTCATTCATGGCATTGGTCATGCAGTGGCTACAAGATAGTCTTTGTAATGAGATTTCTTTGTTGTAGGACATTCTGCACTATATACCTATCTCTCCAAAATATATTTAAAACACATTATGGAAAAATCATCCTAAATAAATAGATACTTATCATATATTTAATTCCAATACATAATTATAACTATTAAAAGAGTATAGAAACATAATGTTATTTTTAAGATTATGGGTATATGCAAAAGGAAACTTATAGGAAACTGTTCAAAAACATGGTTAATAAGTACGATGAGTAAAATATATGAGGATAAGAATATAAAATTTCTAGGGCTCATCACCACCTATCTTAGCTATGAATTCCTATGATAGGAAAATTACAAAGTGGCATGAGAGATCAACCATAACTATGTCATGCAAGATAGGAAAACTATGAAAATCATGTAAGAAAACCTTCAAGATTTTTATTAGTCCTAATATCTTGGTAGGTGTACCATATAATAAAATGACCCATTTTATATGTGTCTCATATTTCAAGCCTCGCTTATCAACTTCAACTTTGGGGATGATATAAGTAGAAGCTCCACTATCAACTATGCGATTGTGTACCAAATTATCACCTATAATGAGGGTGAGGTAAAATTATGGATATTTCTCATCCCTAGTGGATGGTTCAATAATGGTAATAGGATAATTTTAAAAAAAAACATGGCCGTGACTTTTATTTTAGGGTGAGACAATAATATGGCTAATAAATAACTATTTTTGTAGTTCTTTATTATAAAAAATATGAACAACATCCTAAAGAGAAATGGATGTTTTAGTGTTCTTCATAGAATATAAAATGTTTAAATAATCCATACCTAATTTATCTTGGGCTATTTTAGGTAGAGGATTACTTGTAAGCTGAGTAATATGAGTAGACCTTACTATATTCTAACCTAATGGAGATGTACATGTTTTTGGAACTATCACACTTGAAACTATGTCTTATTTCCTTACAAGAAGATTGGATGATCTTGTGGGCATGCTACTACCACCTCCTAGAGATTTCCTCTTGTACCTTGTATTATATATAATATAATCTCTTTGATTTATCAAAAAAGTGTCTTTAACCAAAAAATTGGTGAAGATCTTTCCTTGAGGTTACCAATCCTCATTAACTTACATCGTCAGCTCATCCTCATTTGATAAGAGGGGAGTAACTATTCATTGAGCCACAAGATATTATTAGCCATTCTCATTGGAATCCTTGAATTTTTCTTGGTACCAATATTCTCCCTACACCAAATTTCTATGAACTGGTGCCATCTCCCTTACATTTGTGGTAGAGTTAAGATTGTATGCATTAGCAGGCCTATTGGGATTAGGATGATATTGGCCTATTCCTCTTCCATATTCTTGACCATATTATTTTTGATATGGGTAAGGACTATGATAGTCACCTTTTTGAATATTTTATTTCTTATTTTGAGCCTCTAAGTCTATGAACTTTTCTTTTTAATCAATATTATTTTCTAACTACCTAGGAGCAACCTTAGTTTTAGTATTGGCATTAGGAACTTGGGATACATATTGAGTATTAACATAAGTATGAGACAAAGGAGGAAATATTATATATTGGATTAGAATATTATTATCTTTGATAGAAATATAATATGCTTTAATAATATTGGAATCTTCCATAGATTCAATCATGATAGTAATTTCAGTCCCAATGGCTTTCAAGTAAGTAGGGAACACAAAGCTTGTAGGTGGTCTCATGGGAGGAGGAAATATATGATAAGTCTTTGAAAACCTTTCATTTAATTAATTAATTATTTATTTAGACCCATTTTTTATCACATTGATCTAATGTATGAGAGATTTATGGTCACTTTCATTTCCAAATTTGGAAGTCAATAACACTCTAAACATATCCCATGTTGTGATGCATCCACCTTCTAGAGTCTTATACCAATTAAGAGATTTCTATTTAAGGGACATGGTGAATATTATAATGGGAATTTTCTCTCAAAAAATACTATGGAAACTCTAAAATTCATAAAAATATCTAATGTTCTCACTAGGTGTGACATGACTCTCACCATTGAATGTGGGCACACCTTTCATGGCATTAGGAGGAATGACATCATATAGTTGAAGTTGAATTTTATTTTAATTATTTAATGAAGGGAAAACATAAAGTATATCCATATCTTCTTCAAGATCTTAAATATATTTAGCCTCTTCAATAGCTTCCTCTCTAGTAAAATATATTGGTTCTTCAAAGGGTAGATTAGGCTAAGGATACTAAACTTCAAGCGAAATTTCAAACTAAGTGGATGAGTAAATGGGATTCAATGTTATAGTGTAGGATGACCTTGTGATTACCATGAATTATGAGGGCATGTTTATAATAAAATAATTTCCTTGAACTATATTTACCTTGAAGTAGTTTCCAAATACTAAGTATCACACCAATTTATTATTGATGTTTATCAAGACTAGCATTCACCTTGACAAGTTGTATTGAAGATAATGGGTCCCACTGGGAATGCTATAACTATTGTCACAAAATATTTCACCCTAAAATAATTTATTTATGATTATTATAGATTTGGGAAACATGGGAACATTCCTAGTTATGTGGGTGTACCTATATTAGATAAGAGCATTTCAAGATACATTCATGGTGTTAACCCTTAAATCTAAAGGCTAATTTCCAATATAGGTACACATACATACTTAGGAATGTTCCCATGTTTACTAAATATGGAATAAGTTTTAAAAAATTATTCTAGGGTACAAGATTTGGTGATAACAGTTATGACTTAAGTGACCAATTTTCACTTATATCTAGTCAACCTAAAAATAAAAGTGCTTGTGAATGCCATGACAAAAAACCATAGGGTTTTACTAAGAAACCCTATTAATGTTTGAGAGTAAAGATAAATAATTTTGAGATTATTTATATTTATCTAAACCTATAGACCATATATGAGATGTATTTGAAAACCCCATAACAGATATTTATCAATTTCTCTACAAACATTTGAAATTGATCCAGAATGGTCTGTGTAAAATAATGAAAACTTTATATGACAATATTACAACTTATAATCTACAATTGTAAAAAATTATCTTCTCTCCATCAATCCTACTTAATCCTCTAAAACCAATGACATCCATAATACTAACAAATTCCCTTTTGACTTTAGTGATAATCATATTTCTAACAATATCTACTTTTGTCATTGATGGAAAAATAAATGCTTTGATCTTGTAATGCATGCTCTACTCCTTCTCTAGCATTGAATGTACTTGTATTGTCTTATGATGAACATGAGCTATAACTATTCATACCAAAATTTATCCCCTTTAGGCAATGAAACACTTGACAAAACTCAACTTGGACACATGTTATGCTCCTTATTCGATAAACCTAAAGTTTTTACAAAGATCATTTGCACTTTTTCTCCACTTTTGACATTAACAACAAAGCGACTCCAAATTTATCACTATTTATCCAAAATTTTCTCCCCCTTTATCAGAAAATGGATTTTGTCCAAGAATATTCAACCATTAAATCATTATAAATTTTTAAAATTATGCATTCCTAAGTTGTCTTTTCTCTCTTCTTTCATGGATTAACAAAGCTCTAGTGATCGTCCCCCTAGACTCATGCCCTATTAATGAGATCTAGTGATGTGATGTAAGATCAACCATTTCCAATTTCTAACTCAAATACTCAAATTTTTCCTTAGGAAGAGGTTTGGTGAGTATGTATGTAATTTGATCTTGTGTTGGAACATATTACATTTCGATCTCTTGATCTACAACCTTATATCTTAAGAAGTGATACTTGATTGATATGTGCTTATTTTTGTAATTTATCACTATATTATTTTATATGTTAATAGCACTTGAATTTTCACAAAGAATAGAGATACGTGATTTATATTATACCTTGATGTCTTTAAGTGTTTGATTAATCTATGAGAATTGAGTACAATATGCCACTACTACAACATACTCTGCTTTTGTTGTAGAAAGAGTAATTGACTCTTATTTTTTTCACAACCATGAAACAAGTTTGTTTCCAAGGAAAAATTCACCACCACTAGTGATTATTATATCATCCACACTTCCTACCTAATCAAAAATTATATATGTTATAAAAGTGAAATATTACCCTTTAGGATACCATAGGCCATAGTCAATTATACTCTTGATATATCTAGAGATTATTTTCACTACATTGACATGTCATTATTTAGGAGTAGCTTGAAATATTGAAACCATATGCATTGATTGCATGATATCAGGTCTTGATGTAGTTAGGTATAAAAACAACATATCATTGATCTATATAATGTCTAATTTTCATCAAGGGACTCATATTTTTTTCACAAATTACATCCAATTACCATAGGAATACCTACTACTTTGTTGTCTTCCATTCCAAACTTCTTGAGCATTTCCTTAGCATACTTGGTTTGAGATATAAATATCCCTTCATCAATTTTTGATATTTGTAGACCAAGGAAGAAATAATGTCCAAGTATAAACATCTCAAACTCATTTTTCATTTGAATAGAAAATTCTTATCGCATTTTCTATTGATGCCACCAAAAATGATATCATCTACACATACAATAACACTTAACATATACTCACCTTCTAATTTGAAGTACATATTTTTATCTACAAATTTTTTATTGAATCCTTTTTATTTCAAGTATTGGTCTAATCTTGAATACCATGCTCTAGGTGCCTATTTTAGACCATACAGAGCTTTCTTCAATCTAAAAATATAATCTTCTTCTTCTAATAGCTAAAAACCTTTAGGTTATTCTATGTATAGTTCCTCTTTTAAGTTCCCATTCAAGGAAACAAACTTAACATCCATTTGATAGACTTTTACTTTATTATACATAGAGAATGTTAGAAACATCCTTATGTCTTCCAATCTAACAACTCAAGCAAATATTTACTTGAAATATATGCCTTTAACTTGTGCATATCCTTTTTATACCAATCTAGCCTTATTTCTTATGATAATTCCATCCTCATTGAGTTTTTTGTTAAAGACCCACTTTGTACCTATTACATTCTTATTTGAAGGTCTTAAAACTAATTCCCAATTTTTTTTCTTTTCAATTTGGCTTAGTTCTTCTTCCATGGCTTTAAACCAATTCTCATCCTTGCTAGATTCAACATAGTTCTTAGCCTCAATTTCAGATATTAGATAAAAAATTACTTTCTCCTTGTTCATTGTAACTCTTCTCCTTGTTTAAAATCCTTAATTTTTATTGAAAATTAATATATTTTATAGGATGATCCTTTTGAATGAATCTTGCAGGTGGATTTTCATTTACTTTCTAACGATTTTCATTATCTACTTCCTCTTCAAACTCTAATTCTTCTTCATATATGTCTCTATTGGTTTTAACATGTTTCAAGCCTTCATCAACTTTGATATTGATACTCTCTACAATCTTCTATAGCCTTTTTTTGTAACATATGTAGGATCTAATTTGGGTGGAATAACTAAGAAATATTCCTTCATCACATCTTGATTCAAATATTCCCAACTTATCTTCTTTTTTCATGATGTAGCATTTTCTACCAAACACTCTAAGATACTTAACAAAGGCAAGTTTTCCATACCATAGTTCATAGATGGTTTTCTCACTATTTATCCTTAGTTGAACTCTATCCAAGATATATACTATTGTTTTTACTACTTCTCTTTAGTATCCATCAATTAACTTGGCCTCTTTTAGCATTATTTTGACCATCTCCTTGACTTTTTTATTCTTTCCTTCAACAAATATATTTTACTATGGATTCCTTGTTTAAAATTAATGCCTTTTGACTCCATACTTCTCATAATATTCTATGAACTCATTTGAGGTGAGTTAACCACCTCTATCAGATCTTAAGCATTTTATTTTTCATCTAATGTCATTCTCTACCATGGCCCTGAAGATCTTAAATCATTCAAAGTCATGAGACTTATCCTTCAAAAAGGTTACCCATGTCATTATTGAGTAATAATATATTATAAAAATGAAGTAGCTTTCTCATTTAGATCTTCTTATCTTAGTATGACCATAAATAATAGTATGAACTAACTCTAAAGTCTTTTTAGTTGCATACTTTTTTGTTTGAAAATTGACCCTAGTTTACTTACCTTGCTAAAATTCCTTGCAAGTAGTGTATACATGTTTGGTTACATTAGGCATATGTCTGACACAATTATTTGAGATAACTCTTACTAGGTTATCAAAGTTGACATGACCCAATATTCTATGCCTTAATCAATTCTCATCAACATTTCCTATCAAACAACTATACCATTCACTTCACTTAGATTATAAATATTTCTTTTAGCTCTTTTCCCTTCTACAGCTAATCTTCTAGATCTTTTTATCTTACAACCTTCTACATTAAATGTGACCTTATATCCATTATCACACATTTGGTTGATACTTAGTATATTATGTTTCAATAATTCAACATAATAGACATCATGTGTAGGCAATTTCCATCTATTTTTAAGGTTATTATACCATAGATTTTTACTATAGTATTATATCCCAAGCTAATAGATCCTTATTTACATTTACTCATTTTGATGAACTTGCTCTTGTCACTAGTCATGTGTTTTGATCAACCACTATCTATTACCCATAAATTATATTCCTTGACATGGAGTGTAGTTTGAACAATCATAAATGGTGAAACATTTTGATGTTATACTTTGCACACATCCTTAGGTTTCTTATTTGGATTATTTTTCCCTTTTTCAGAGACCTGTGAACCTTTATTCACACTAGGAGGCATGCTTTTATTTTCACTTTAAATTTTTGGTCTTACAACGTTTGTTCTACACTGTTTAGCTATGTGACCAAAATTATTTCAGTTATAACATATTACATTTGTATCTAAAAAGGGTGCAAATGAATTTTTTCTTACAAACTTTGTTCTCCTTTTAGGTATAACTCTACAATCACTAGCCCTATGACCAAACTCATTACAATTATAATAATAACCTTAGAAAATGAGGAATACCTGGTCATAGTAAGATGAGTAAATATTATTAACTTTGACTTCTTCAGGTCTCTTACCCTTATGTAACCATATGCATTAGCTACCTTTGTGTTCTGCATCTTCCTTGAGTTTGCAAAAATTGACTCATTACTTTTATTATTTTCTTCAGTCATATTTTCATCTTTGGATTTCTTCAAATCAACAATGCTTGTGTTTGTCTTTGTATCTCTAGAGGCATTCTTTCAATATTTTTCATTCTTTGTTCCTGATTCTCCTTTTTCTTTAACTTTATCATATAAATTTATAAATGTACTAGCTATGGGACTTTTCCTTTTTTCAAAACCAAGACTAGATTTCTCTTCTAATGGCTTTTGAGTGTTGATCAATTCATCAATAATTTATGAACCTCCTTTTAGCTTTAGAAATTTGTCTATTTGTTATATAGATTTTTCAAGTTATTTTCTCAAAGCCATTATTTTGCTTTTAACTTCATGTATTTATCATATTTATATTATAGTTAAAATTTGACTACATCTATTATTTCAGCCTCTTCAAATTGTGTCTTTAGTATAACTACCATCTGATTATTTTTTTTAAGACTTTTAGATACTTTTTCAATCTCTGTTGTGCCTACTTCTATTTTGATTTCTCTTTTCTCAACTTTTCAATTTCATCTTGAGCAAAAATGAGTTCACCCTCTAGATCCACTTCTCCTTCAACTTCTTCATTTGAGGATTTAATTTCTTCTTTTTATTTATCCACATAAGTTTATTATAATGTCATGAATAGGAGTTTATTTCCATTAGACACAAAGCAACAATCATGGTCATCATCTTAGCTATCACACTCATCCAATGAATCACTATCTTCTTTTATGTACAAGCCCTTCTTATTTTTAAAGAAGTTCTTATTTTTGGAGTAGTGAGGTTTTATTTTTTTACCATCATCTTCTTTCTTATAATTATATTTTTTTTTATAAAGACATTTAGAATCAAAATATCCTACCTTACCATAGTTAAATAGTTTAAAGGGTAACTTACCTTTGTATTTTATAGACCTTGTTCTTAATTTTATGACAAAGTTGGCTTCTTCTTCATCATCCTCCTTAGATTCAAATGTATATGCATCTATGTTTACTTGTTTGGATGCTTTGAATGTAGCTTCTCTCTTGAAAGTAAATTCTTTTTCCATTCTCATCTCATAGGCTATGAAGGTTCCATGCAACTCATATTTAGTGAGCTTATCTATATCTCTTATTTCCTCTATTGTAGATATTTTAGAATCATACTTGGATGGTAGAGATCTTAAGACCTTATTGATAATGATTGATTCTTTCAATTATTCTCTAATTCCTATAATTTTATTGATGATTTCATCTACTCTAAGGAGGTATTTTTTAATTTTATCTTCTTCATTCATTCTAAGACTTTCAAATTTGCCTATGTATGTTTATATCTTGGCCTACTTTACCTTATTATCACTTTCAGAGATGATCTTCAACTTGTTCTATACATCATGTGAAGTTTGAAAATGTATTACTCTAACAAACCCTAAGTTAGATAATCCACAAAGGATTTCATTCTTTGCCTTGTCATTACTCTCATATGCTTTCTTGGTAGTCTGATTAGTATGATTTGTAGTAGGAATTATATATCCATTTAAAACAAACATCCATACATCAAACTCTAATGAATATAAATATGATTCTATTCTAATACTCTAAAATTCATAATTTGATCTATAAAATAGAGGTTCTTTCTTTAAGGAAGAGCCTTCTATACTATCCATTTGTGTTCACCATCCAAGATCTACCTAAGATTATTAAGCTTCTTCTAAAGAACTAGGGATATGATATTGATTATTGGAACTCAACTATCTAATAAAAATGAGGGGTGAATTAGTAGATTGATTAAAATTAGTCCTTTAGTAATTTTAATAAAAATTAAAAAGTATATGAAGAGATCACACACACACAAATAGAGACAACACTCAATGTACATGGAAAACCCAATATGGGAAAAACCAAAGTTAGAAAATTTGCTAGAATCTACTATTCTAATCCAACCTCATAATCAAAACCTCACTAGTTATAATTTTTAAGGGAATCAATTTGAAGGAGACACCTATCCCCTAATTTAAGATAACTTACTCTAAGGAAACACTTACTTCCTAACTGAGCACCAACTTAACTCTTCTGATGACACCTACCAATCATATCTATTATGGAGATATAACTCTAGATTATAAAATCAATTCAAAAATGAATCTAGTTCTATGTTATAGACCTATTCTATAACTACTCATGATCTACACTTCTCCTCTCTTCCTCTCTACATATCTACAACTCAATTCAGCTTCATTACACACATAGTGTGTGTCCTAGATTAGATATATATACATTAAATATAAGTTTCACATCTTCTCTATGTTCACACTTGGTAATTAACACATCATAATAAATTATTGAACTCAATTCATATTTATTTAATGATAGGTTTCCCGCTTCTTGAATTTACACACCACCACCATAATTCTCTATCTTTTACTATATTTATCATATATCATACTCGATCTTTGATACACATGCCCTTTTTCACTATTTGGATCGAATATAGAAATATATATCATTCTCTATGTCATAAAATGTACCTTACCTATATTTTCCATTACTTGACCATTGAGATGAACATATCTTTAAATACTGACCATTGATCTTAAGTTTTGCACCAAGATATGATGAACATTATTCAATTGACTTAACTTTAAAATGAAACCATTAGATCAAACTCTGATAGGATTATTTTCTCCATTAGATCTTTGTGAGCTTCTAAAACTTTACATTTCAACTTTAAAGCACATCTATTGATCTTTTATCTCAATTTTCACATTTTGTTAGATCTTTAAAATTAGCATTGACATTACCTATACTTATTTTTAAACATCGAGCACTTAATCTCATCTCATTGCTTCTTAATACTTTAGAACATATCTACACCATCGATATCCTTAAAGTGGCTCAATCTTTAACTTGGTAAACATCAGACACTTTAACCTCTTTGATTCCATGCAATCCATTGATATTCATTACATGATCACACACTAATCATTATATCTTTATCTTAGTCTCCTAATATTAGGACACTTGGCACTCTTATGTGCCTTCTAGGGACTTTATTATTAATCCCTACACTTGTGACACTTAGTACTCTCATGTGTTTTCTATATATTATTAGTCCCCACACTTGTTAGATGTGGTGCTATCACATTCTCTCTTAGGTAAATTTGACATATTTAATTTATTTTACATCATTGGATATCTATCACATGATTAAGTGTTAACCATTGATTAAACTCTAACATATCTTAAGTTAAGGACTTAGGAAATATTAAAATCTTTGATCATTTCTCCAAGCTAGTAATTACTAGGTTGAAGGGGTCAGTTGTAAAATGTTGAGGAAGGATTATGTTATGACTTAAGTGAGAGGTTCCCACCTATATCCTATCAGCATAGAAATATAAGTTCCTATGAATTTCATTGCTAAAAACCATAAGGTTTTATTGATAAACCTTGGTAATGGTTGAGATCAAAGATAAATCATTTATGATCTCATTTCTATTTATCTAAACATATAGATCATATATATGACATGCACTTAAAAAACCCATTACATATTATATATATTTCTCTTCAAACATCTAAAAATGGTCCAAAATGGTCTCTATAAAATCATGACAACTTTATATGAAAATATTTAAATTTATACTATGTAATTGTAAAACATGCTCTTCTCTCCATTAATCCTAATTGATCATCTGACATCAATGAAATACATAATTCCAACAATATCTATTTTGACATCAATGACAATAATATTGCCAACATTATCATCCACCTATTGATTCCTCTCTAATCTATCCTTAGGCTTTAGGTTTTCTTCCTTCAACCTTTTATTGACTTTAAGGTAAGTTGATGCCTTGGTGTAAATTAGGTCAAAGGCACTAGACTCATGAACATAGGTCACATTCAAGAGGCCTTTGATTTGAAAATTCTCTTTGAATATTTCATAGGGGTCTCACTATCTAACCTAATTCAACTATAAATTTAAGGATGATCTATGCTTGGATGCTATCTCAATGTTATCCAATTATTTGAAGATAGTCTTTCTTATTTTCATAAGGAGGTTGTGAAGGAGTTTATTTCTCTTATTCTTACATAAGCCATCAACACCATGAAATAGCTGGTATGCCACCTCTTACTCTACTATATTATTAGGAACATGAACATGTAGCTTGATGGGATAATTTTGAGTTCCCTTAGTTGTTATGATTATAAAATCTAGTTACAACTAGATATCTCCCATAGATTCAATTGATTTCTTGATAAGAGGGCTTACTCTCATCATTGGGATTCCAGTTATAGCCTCAGTTAGTGATGGGTAGACATAGTCACATATAAATTTAGTATGATCCCTAAATTTAAAGATGTGTAACTTAGAATAGTATTGTGAAATAGTCTAAGTTCCACTAGGTGACCATTATTTTTTTTGTGATCTTTGTTGTTGCACATAGGGCATATAAGAGATAAGACATCTTATATAATTGGGTCTTCTTATTATTCTTGATTACATGGACTTTACTACTCAAGGAGATACATATTATTTTACCTAAAGGAGGGATAATTACCTTTTCAACAATGAAGTAGACTATGGGAACCAACATTGGGTCTACATATGCAGTCCCACAAAATTTAATCAACATTATCATTATTATCCTAACCCTCAGTCTAAACTAACTAATAGGGATGTTCTTATTTAAGTTTGAAAAAACTTGGCTCCAAAAATATAACCACATGGCTAGGATGTCATTCAAATTATTCTCTTTAGCCCAAGAATTGATCAAGGTTATGTCAATTTGGGGTTTGGGCAGCTTGTAGTATGACTCAAAAGTAATAGAAGAAATATAAACCACTTTCCTATGAGTATGTTCATTGATAATCATGCTATTATCTATATTATTTTAATTTAAAATGAGAGCAAGAGTGCCAATATAGTGGAGTACCTCTAGTTTCTTTTATATATAATGTAGATCAATCATCTAGATTAGTACTATATCATCATATAGCCTCTTGGTAGAGAGACTCTTCTCCTCTTCCCTAGTAATGGTAAGCTAGTTTTCAATTGTCCAAAACAATTTTGACCAGTTATTATCTCTTATGTTTAAATAATTAGAAATGAACTTAGTGTGCTTGAGCATTCATCCTTTAACATCTTTAGTCAAATAGAGTTTGACATCCTCCTTTAAAACATGCTTATGTGTTACCATTGTTACAATTTTGATCAAATTATCCAATTATAGATAATAACTCAATCCCTTGGGTCAATTTATAGTGAATATAGAGGCAATTAGGGTAATTTTTACACTTATATATCTTTTGAGAGGTTTACATAGAGATTTAATGGTGGAAATCAAGTTTTAATAATGAGCTTCATTCCTTTGATTTTACTTGGATTATGCATTTATACCTTTTCCATATTAGGTTGACAATATCTTCAAATTATGGCATGTTCTACATATGTGGCATTGCCATGTCACACTATTCATTAAAGTTTCAAAATGTGACCATTTGTCATTTTTAGGCCACATGTCACCATATCATGCCCTCTCGTATCGTGGTTAAACATTTTGTATTGATCTTCATTAGAGTCCTTAGATTTGAATTTTACCATGGACCATCGACCTTAATTTGATATCCCAAGAGTGTGACACGTGGTATATCCATGGGCTTTATTTGATTACTAAAAATTCACTCCATCATTTTACACCTTTATGCCATGTGGAGGCTTCTCATTCCATTTAGGTCTATTGAATTATCAACTCCATTATTCACCATAGATATTGATCTGAGAGGTTGAATTTCATTGGTTGATCTACTTTTCATTCATTATGGTTATGACATGAATCAATACCACATTCATTCTATGATATTTTAAAATTTAGCTTCATCTCACATCATTAGATCTCCTTTGCATGGATCAGTGTGCTCTATCAATCTTGATCTATTTGATTCTATTCTACTAATATGGATTATTAATCTTGGGATAAGTCATCGAGATCATGCCATTAGAAACTCTAATATTCATTTATAGAACTTTGACCTATTGAGTTTTCCCCATGACATTATATCTTTTTTATACACTTTAATTCACTCCATTGATCCCGATTTGGGAGGTCAAATATGATTGGTTGCTTTACTTCCATTTTTATTTGAATTGTGGCACTTATCACTTAAGCATTACCCTATAGGATACTCGACTTATTAAATTTTTTCTTGCTATAATATCTTTGAGCTACCTCTGAGATGGTGAATCTTATCACTCTTACACTTGATATGATTTCTTTGACATTTTAACCTAGGTGGGTGCCCACATACCATCAATCTTTTACTTGAGCTCCAAGATTTCAACTATGGTATCTTCATGTTGATTCATTCCTATGGGTAATGAAAATAAACTATGTCAGGGATTAGGTAATATAAATAACTTAGGATAAATTTTTATCATAAGGTTTTAGTTGTATTAATAAATAAAATTAGGACTTACGATAATACTTTAAATTAAGTTTTTTATTACAATAAAGTGTTCCCAAATTTAATTAGTCTTTGAAAATAATAAAATAGACTTGGTTAAATTTGGGGATATAAAATAATTAACATAAGATTTTAGACTAAGGTTTTGGTCATGTTGATAAACATGATTATAAGCTTATGATAAAAATTAAACTAAGTCTAAGACATAATAAAATATTCCCATGTAAATTTGAACAGTGCACATTTGAATTTAATTTAAAATAAATTTAGGATAAGCATAATTAGATTAAGGTAGATTCAATTAATTGACCAATGACCAAGGTTAGTGTTGACAATTTTGACCCCACATGTCAAATTTCCACCTTTATCATTCAAAAAAATTCATATCATGCCATTTTATCTTGTGGGTCAGTAATTGGTCCTAAAAAGTCCTTAAAAAATCCATGGTTAATATGTCTTAGGGTTGTTTATGTGATTTAGGGTCTTTTATTTCACTTTTCTTGTTCTTTGCAAGAAATTATTGATGTTAATCAAAGCATTTGAAATGAGCAAGTTTTTAAATAAGGCTTCAGGATTTACAAGAAGAAGGGACCATTTATAACAAATTGGAAGGGTTATTTCCAAAGTTATGATTGTTCTTTTCAAAAATTCTAAAGGGATATTTTCCTTTGAGAAATTTATTTTCATAAATTTCAAAGGGTCACTTTGTCTTTAGGAAAAGACATTTTCAAATGCCTAAGGGACTATTTGCAATAATTCTGAAGGGTTCTTTGCAATAAATTTGAAAGGTACTTCTCAGTAAAAAGGGTTCTTTTCCTTTGGAAATTTCCATTTTGATTTTTCTGAATGGTTATTTTCCTTCAAAAAATTTAATTTCAAAATTTTGAAAGTCAATTTCAAAGATCCTGAAGGTCAATTTCAAAAATTCCAAATACCATCACAACTTTCTCAAAGCCCATTTCAAATTTTTTGAAGACCAAAATAAAAAGTCTAAAGACCCTTAATTTTTTTTTGAATACCATTACAACTTTGTTGAAATTCAATTCCAAAGTTCAATTTCAAATATCCCCAACACATTTCAAATTTTTTGAAGACTGAAACAAAAAGTCTAAAGACCATTATAGCTTTTTTAAAGACCATTACAACTTTATCAAAAGTCAATTTCAAATATCCTAAAGATCAATATTATAAATTTTAAAGACCATCACAAATTTTTCAAAGACTAAAAAAAAAATATAAAGACCATTACAACTTTTCCAAAGATCATTACAGCTTTTTTGAAGACCATTACAACTTTGTCAAAGTCAATTTCAAAAGTTCCAAAGGTTATTTTCCAAAAATTTGAAGGGTTCATTCCCTTCAAAAAAGTCTATTTCACAAAATCTAAAGGGCTCTTGCCCTTTAGAAAAGTTAATTTCAAGAAAGATGAAGAGTCAATTCCACAAGAAAGGACCAATAAAAAAGTCCAAAGAGGAAATCCATAAAGAAATGAATGAAGAGGAAAGTCTGCAGAAAAAAATAGAAACAATTCATTTAGGACAATTTGTCCAAAGAAAAGGTCTAAAAGTAAAAGTTCAAAGAGGAAATCCCAAAGGAAATGAATGAAGATAAAATCCCAAAATAAATAATTCATAGAAATAGCCTAAAGGAATACATGTAAAGACAAATAGCCTGAGAGCAAAAGGCTGAGGAATTATAAGGAGCTAACATGGAGTTTAAAATGTTGCATAACTGATCTTAACATGGAATTTCATGCATGCTTCAGTTTTCAAAGATCCTTTTCATGCAAGTAGAGGCCATTTAGAGTTGATTTGTCTTAATTTTGAATTGAATATTATCAAAGTGTCACATTTATTTTGATTTATCTTGTTAATTCAAGGCATTCAAAACTTTCAACTTGTTCAAACTAAATTTTTTCATCTAAGGATTGACATAGCATCATCTCATGCAGAATGGAGTTACTTGGAGTTGACTAGATAAGGATTATCATTCATTTTCATTTTTTTCCATGAAAATAAGTAATTTCTTTTATTTCAACTCAACTTTCAAATATATCAAGTAGATTTTCTCTTTGAATATTTTGTGTAGCTTTCATGCATGGAGCATATTAGTCCAAAATGGGCCCACCATCCTTTCTAAATGCCAAAGAGAATTTTCATACAAGACACAAGATAAAAGGATATTATTTGAAGGTTGTGTTATCTTTTGATAGCTCAAGTTCAAATTTTATGATGTGGGAGTTGATCTCTTCTCCTATTTTCAATGCCAAACTTTTGGATTTTGTATGTTTTTTTCTATATAAGTTGGCTTTTCAACCATTTAGAAGGATACTTCTTTTGGTAAGACCAGACTCTACCAAAATTTGAGTTTTTTAACCTTTTAAAATTAATATAAGGACTACTTTTAGATTCTAAGGTGCTATTATAGTGTATTTATGTCAGTGATTTGTAGATATGATAGAATTTTCTTCCTTGTCAAATCATGAATCTTACCTAGTTACTAGTTGATCAGATGATGTAGGTCATGTTCTATGTTTGATGATTTTTGGCTGAAGTTATAGTGGATGTAATTGGATGGTTAGTGTATTGAATCAAGCCTATTCCATCATTTACCTCAAGATTTTATCACCAAATAAAAACATTTCATGAAATAATGATGCATAGGAGTCAATTAGAGTTGAAGATTCAGTCTTTTCTTATCTAATCAATGTTTAAGAAGTTCAAATTGAGTGGATGAACCAAAATATAGGTGTATCACCATCATTAGATGGGATTTTCATTCAATTTTATTTCTTACCCTTTCCCTCTTCCCTTTTCCTTGCTAGTTTGTAGCTTAGATTAGATATCCTAATTGATACACTATAGGGCTCTAGCCCTTAGAATCTAGAGATTCAATCCATTGATTAGGTCACCCATAGCCTAATATTATTTCTATGTTTTATTAGACTATGAAGGCCTAAAACTACCTTCACAAGGGTGTGAGTCTAATTGATAATAGTTTTTGGCATGTGTAGTGGGACACTTACTCCTTGACATAGATGAATTTTGGAGCTGAGGAGAGTCATTTGTAGTAGAGGAAAATATATATCTTCATCACAAGATAAATATTCTTTAGGTTTTAGAGTTTATAACATCATTCAAGTAATTCTTTCATGCCAAATGTTACTACAAGTTCAGATAGAAAAGGTATTCCTTTTATATTCATTGAGTTGTCTTCTACATCATATAAAAGATCAAGGTTTAGTAGGATAAATCCATATCATCAAAAATTGTATTTGTCTCCTAATTATCCTATTTTTATAGTCACTACAACCCCCACTATCCAAATATATATCAAAAAATAGGTGTTTGTTCCATTCAATAGAGGTAGCCACCTAAATTTAGCCTAGTTTGATGACATTCTAGTGTCTACCTTCAAGAGCATCCCATTATTCTTAGGAGAAAATCAAACAACCCCTATTGATCATATCCAAGATGTGGCTAATCTCTATTTAGTCCATAATATTGTTGAGGATAATGTTTCTATTAGATTTATTATTTCTTCCTTCAAAGGAAAAGCATTGCAATGGTATAGAAACCTACCACTAAACTCCATTTCTACCTGGGATGAATTAAGTGCAGCCTTACTCAAGAAATTTAAAGATAAGTCTAATCATCTCTCTTTGGTTGAATAGTTAACTACCATAATGAGAGATCCTCATGAGTTCATGTCTAATTTTAATCTCAAATTCTAAAAGACATGGACTAGGATACCTATGTTGATTAGGCCATCCTTTGAATATGCATTCCTATACTATTTGAAATTTTTTAGCTTTGACATTAGTGTGGTGATATAGTCAATGGGTGGTACTACCTTTCTAAATGCTTATGACCTTATAATAAGGGCATATAATAGTTTGATACAAGTTGATAAGCTTTCTCCAAGGCCTCTAATGGTTATATTCCTAGAATTGAATTGTATGACATCACCTTAAGTTCCTCAAATTCCATCCTTATCTCCTATTCCATCACCTCAAGATCAAATTGTAGCCCTAATACTCAAGCTAGTGAGATAGGAGAGTTTAAAATATTTTTACAATCCTTAGGGAATGAAATAGTGCAACTCAATATGAAATAATTTCAAGCCAATAGGCCTTATCAACAACAAAATCAAATCACCTATCAGCCCTTCAATGATCAAAGACCTCTTTATCAGATTTGTAATGAGAATAGACCACCTTACTAAGCACAAGGAGTCATAATTATAGATAAGCCATATATTACCATTTATCCTAATGCTCCTTCCACTTCAAATTCCATTTTTCCCAACCCACCTTAATACAACTTGATGTAGGATTTAGGTTGACAGTCCTCAAATCTTAATGATGCTCAAAACCAAGCCTTGTTATCACAAAAAATCATTATGGCACAAATGACACAAGAAGTTTTTTCTTTTCAAGGAGGTCAGTACCAATATAAAAGTTTGGTATCATAAGGAGAGACTCAATAAGTTCAAGGGTAGCCTGATGCCATTAATTTAAACTGGCAAGTGGATGATCATGTTGTTTTTACTTAAGGTGTTGAAACTAACTATACAAGTGGTCAAGTTGTAGTTATAACTATAGATAAAATAAGAGCCATTGATGAGTCTCAAGAGGTGATAAATGATTCAAGTACTCATAATATTATTTTTAAGAGTATAAAATTATAGCTTTCCACCCCTACAACTCATAAAAAAATAAATATAGAGGTTAGCAAAGTTCATCAAATACCTCTAGTTTGTGAGCAACCAGTGCTTCAAAAAGTACAACCAAAGGTTGGTGGATATAAATTTAGTATATTGGATAAGATGAAGAATTATAAATAATTATTATCATGTGGGATTATCTTTCCATCCCAAGATAAAAATATATGTGCATCCAATAGCTTTTAGCTCTCAAATTGTCTCCAAAATTGGTTGAGAAAGAAGGTGTTGTCTTAATTAATTTGGATCAGCCAACTAATCATCAATTACATAAAGTAAATAAGATGGTAAATGTGGAAAAAATTAAGGTAAAATCAAATAAAACTCCTCCTTTCTACCTTTCTTTGATATTGGGTGATACTTTGGTTCATAACTATATGGTGGATATTGGAGATAGTAGTATAGTCATGCCTAAATAGATTGCAGACAAGCTCGGCCTTGTTTATGAGACAAACACTAAGGGGGTATTTTAATTGGATGGGTCACCAAATAATATGGTAGGAATAATTATATATTTTAAATTTACATTACATGCTTTTCCCAATGTTACTATTCAGCAAGATATTAGTGTGGTAGACTTGCCTCCTTACTTTGTTATCTGCATTTCAAGGGATTTCACCTCAAAGATTATGGGATATTTATCAGATAATTAGACTTATTTGATGTTTAAAAATATGTATGGTACCAATTTAATGATTCATTATATACCTATCACAAATTTCCATATGGAGCCATATATGTCAAGTGTTGTGAACACTAACTGTATCATCTCAGATGATGTACCAGAAACTAGTAGAGTAGAAAATAGATCACCTTTGGATGGAGTTATAGATTTTTTTCATGATGAGTGGGATTACACTTTTCATGAGCATTATCCTTATAATTTTATTGAATAATAAAGACATTGTGTGTATTTCCTTCATGAGAATGATGTACTAATTCTGGCCATGGTTAAAGATGTTGAATCTAGTGAAGGTTTTTGGAAATTGCACTTTGATAGATCAAGGAATAAAAATGGTACCAAGGATGGAATTATTTTATTTTACCCAAAAAATTTAAGTTATTTCTCTTTTATTAAGTTTTATTTTGGCTGTTCAAATAATGTTGTCGAGTATGAGGCACTAGTTCACTGTTTACAGTGGGCTAGGAAGATGAAAGCCAATTCTCTATAGGTTTTTAGTCATAGTGAACTTATAGTTCAACAAGAGGTTTAAATGTATGTAAATTTTTTTTCTTAAGTCTTACAATAATATAATATTGGACTTACTTAAATGTTTTCAATATTTTAGCATTTAGTCAATACCAAAAGGTGAGAATAAACATGCAAATAGGTTGGTTACCATTGGATCACAATATAGGATCCCAATTGATATAGAAAGTGAAAAAATTCAGTCGCATATAAATGTGGTTATAAATCCTTCCATTCCATATAATCATGAGAATTAGTAAGTTTTTAAAGATGACAATCAAATTGTGAAATTCTTGAAAGAAGATGAGTTTTCATCAAGAAACCAATCAAAGTATTTGTAGTAGTATGGTGATCAAGTTGTGCAAATAAAAACAAATAAGTTACCCAAGGGATTGGTCACACTTGAGAACATTTTCAGTGGTGATTATGAGTTAAGGAAGGATAATTCATCCTTTTCAACAAAAGAAGAGCACTATGATAATGTAGAGATTACAGCTCAAGAATTTGAATTTGGGTAAAGTATGCACCCGTTCACAAAAAGAAGCTTTCATTGAGTTATGCACAAGTTTTGCTGATTTATTTGCTTGGAAATATAATGATTTCAAGGTATTTGACCCAAGTTTAACTCGACACACCATTGAGTTAGAGGTTTAAACTAAAAAAGTGAGACAAAGATAAAGGCACATTAATCCTAAACTTGAGTCTTTGATGAGAGCAGAGCTTCACAAGATCATAAAGTTAGCTATTATATTTCTAATAAAGTACTAAACTTGGGTGTTAAATCTTGTTTTTGTATAGAATAAGAATGGTGAGATTATATTATGTGTCAACTTTTATGATTTGAATAGGGCTTCACTTAAATATCACTATCTATTACCATCAATGGAACAAATTTTATAGATGGTTATAGGTTTAGAAAGGTTTTACTTGTCAAATGGATATAGTGGCTAAAATAAAATTTTGGTCAAGGAAGAGGATGAATTTAAGATAGCCTTCACAACCAAGTGGGGGACATTCACATACAGAAAAATACCCTTTAGTTTATCTAATGTTGGAGAAAACTTTCATAGAGACATAGATATGGCATTCCAAGGCCTTCTAAATAAGTTTGTACTTGTTTATTTGGATTCTATAATAATGTTTTCAAAGAGTGCAAGTGATCACATGGTTTATCTCAAATAAATTTTTAAAAGGTGTAGGCAATTGGGGTATCTCTAAATCCCAAAAAGTGTGTCTTCTCAGTTCATGAAGGTAAGCTCCTTGGACATGTGGTTTCAAAGTATTGTTTAAGCATAGATCTTGAAAGGGTAGATTCCATTATTTTATTCTCCTTTCCTAAGCACAAAAGGTCTATGAAAAGCTTCTTTGGGAAAATAAACTTTATAAGTAGATATATTTCATATTTTTCCATTTTAGCTAAGCCACTTACAACCATATTAAATAAGAATTAGAGGTTCATATAGTCCAAATAAGGAGTAAAAAGTTTTAAAGATATTAAGAAGGCCATAATTAGTTATCCTACACTTATAAATCTAGTTTTCACAAAGGATTTCACTTTGTATACATATGCTAACATGGAGACCATTTTAGGAATTATTATGGAAAACAATTATGAGGCTTTAGAGAAGATAATGTCCTTCTTTAGTCAAAGCTTGGAAGAGTACGAAAAAAGGTACTCTTGTTTTGAAAAACATGTTCTTTTAGTTATAAGGTCTCTTAACAAATTTAGATACTTTTCTAACAATAAAATACACCTAATGATTTATCATCTGAGCATCAAGGAGTTCCATTTGAACAAAGACATAAATGAGAAGAGAGTTGGTTGAATAACCAAGGTAATGGAGTATGATGTGGAAATTAAGGTTATAGAGATGATTAGAGGCAAAGGAATTTGTAAGAATCTAGCTCAAGATTTGCAAGAGACTAATGAGGTTATTTTGGTGTCAAATGATGAAGAGGTTGCAATTGGCCATACCTCACATTCCATATGTTTTCATGACTTGGTAAGATATCTCTAAGATTGTATTTATCCCTCTCATATAAATGTTTCAAAGAGAAGATACTTCAGGTTTCAATCAATTCCATTTTCTATTATTGATGGTGTTTTGTTCAAGAAAGATATCAATGGCATATTGCTAAGATGTATAGAGTGAAACTAAACTCAGAGATTGCTTGAAAAATTACATGATGGACATGGTGGAGGACATTTTTATAGAATAAATAAAACCCTTAATAGTAAGAGAGGTGGGTACTATTGCTCTAGTATATTTGGTGATTGCCATGCATGGGTTAGGAAGTGTAAATAATGTGCTATGTTTGTAAGAAAAGTGAAACTTGCAGCCTTACCTCTTCAACCAATTACGGTGGATTAGACCTTTGTGTAATAGGGATTTGACTTTATTGGTCTCATAAATCCTCCTTCAAGTTTAGGACATAAATGGATTCTAATTGATACATATTACTTCACACATTGGACAAAAGCAGTGGCATTGAAAGAGGTAAATGAAACTAATGTTATATATTTCTATGAAAATTTTCTCACTATATTTGGATTACCTTCAACTATTATTTATAATAATTCAATGGCTTTTGAGGGAATTAGGATCAGCCAATGGGCTGTCCAACATGGAATTTATCTTAGTACCTCATCAAACTATTTTCCACAAGGCAATGGCCCTACTGAATCTATGAATAATAACTTATTGAAGATCATAAAAATGACTATTGAAGACAATCAAAGGTCATGGCATCTCAAGTTGAATTTATCTCTATGGGCTAATAGGATCACCTATAAAAGATCAATAGCCAACTCTCCATACAAGCTAGTATATGATAAAGAAGCAAAGTTACCCATTTCTCTTGAGTTTCTTAATTTAGATATAATGCGTCAACTTTAGTTGTTGGAAAATGAGCCCATGGAAATAATGTATGCTTTTCTTATGGCATTAGGAGAGATAAGAAATTAGTCCATGCTAGCCATGGAAATTCATCAAGCACAAGTGAAGAGAGATTTTGACAAGAGAGTTTCTCCATCAAGTTTCAAAGAAGGAGATTTGGTCCTCAAGTAGGATGAGGATAGAACTAAACCAAGAAGGCACACAAATTTTGATTCCTTTTAGAGTGGCCCATACACAATCTCTAGTTATAAACCTCATAATGCCTTCCAACTTGCAAAGATGGATGGGGAAGAGCTTTCACTCCTAGGCAATGGGATACATCTAAAATATTGTTACTAAAGAGCTAGATTCCTTGTTTGTTTATTTTCCTCCAAGTTCTATTCAAGCACATTAGTTTATTTATATTTTATCCCAAATAAGTGATTTTTTGCACATTTGGTTTATTTATTTAGTTTTCCTTTTTTTTTTCCCATCTTATTTTAGAGGATGAATGTTGTCTCATGCCAAGTCAAAAGAGGATTTATAGTCATGGATCAAAATTTTCATTATTTTTTGAGTCCAAAAGTCATGTAAATGATCTAGTTCTAAAGCATATTAGGCATGCTTCCTATTTGAGTCACCAAAATGTTGACAATTTTGATCCCATAGGTCAAATTGCCACCATTATCATTCAAAACTTTGCATAACATGCCATTTTGTCTTGTGAGTCAGTAATTGGCCTAATAAGTCCTTTAATAATCCATGGTTGATAGGTCTTAGGGTTATTAATGATATTTAGGGTATTTTATTTCACTTTTATTTTTCTTTGTAGGAAATCATTGATGTTGATCAGAGCGGTTGAAAGAAGAAAGATTTTAAAGAAGACTTTGGGCTTTACAAGAAGAAGGTACCATTTGCAACAAATCCATAGGGTCCTTTCCAAAGTTTTGATTGTTATTCTCAAGAATTTTAAAGGGATCTTTTCCTTTGCAAAATTTTTCTAATAAATTTCAAAGGGTCACTTTTTCTCTAGGAAAGGACATTTTCAAATGTTGAAGGGACTATTTGCAATAATTTCAAAGGGTTCTTTGCAACAAATCTGAAAGGCACTTCTTGACAAGAAGGGTTCTTTTCTTTTGATTGAAATGGACTTTTCATTCAGAAAAGTCCATTTCAATTTTTTTGAAGGGTTATTTTCCTTCAGAAAAGTCAATTTGTAAATTCCAAAAGTCAATTTCAAAGATCCCTAAGTTCAATTTCAAAAATTCCTAAGACCATCACAACTTTACCGAATACCATTTAAAATTTTTTGAAGATTGAAAAAAGTGTTCAAAGACCTTTACAACTTTTTTAAAGACCATTACAACTTTAATGAAAGTTGATTTCAAACATTTTGAAGGTAAATTATATTATATATTAGATATTCTATTTGATACACCAAAAGGAACTAGCCCTTAGAATCAAGATATTCAATCCACTGATTAGGTCACCCACAACCTATGATTGTTTTTATGTTTTAGTAGACTATGAATGCTTGAAACTACATTCATAAGGGTTTGAGTCTGATTGACAATAGTTAATATAAAGGATCAAATGAGATCATATTATTTAACAAATTAAGGGTTAATTTATCATTAAATCACAAAACCTTAAAATTATTCATTCCAATTGGGATCCCATTAAACCTGCAACATGAAACTAGAATAAAACATTAGCAATATTAAATAAATCCAAATGAAAATTAGATGTTGACATGCCAAATTTAAACACTAAGAGATCCATGAAATTTTAATAAAACATAATATTCAATAATGTAATTTTGACCCATTTGAATTTCAATTTTCAACACAATTTACAAAATTTAATAGGGGTCCTCATTTTTCAAAAAATGGGGACATGTTGACCTCAACAAATACATGTACCTTTACCTTTATCCATTTTTTCCATAAATTTTTGATTTAATAAGTATATTAAGTTCATTTATTCCCAATAATATCTCATAAAACTTTTAGTTTGCAACAAATAAATCAAAAATGCAAACATACTACTTAAAATTGAGCTATTAAGGTTTTAAAAGGGTTTTAGAGCATTTGTTCTTCTTAATGATTGTTCATATATTTAATACACTATAACCTAAAATAAATTCATGTAATATTGAGTTAATATGGGCCAAAAAATCCATCTAATACCATTATAACTGACTCTCATTCTCCCCTGTGTATTGGGCATTCAAAAAATGCCTTCATTAACTTGCAACTAGCCAGTTATAGGAACAAGAGAAACATATGTAAAAATTTGGACTTGTGAATTATTAATGAGAATAGTTTTAGCCTGATTAATGTTTTATTATGTTTTTTATAAGATCCTAATTCATCATTCCATGAATTGAGTCTTTTTGAAAACCTGCACATAATAAACTTTTACCAATAATGGCAAAATTGTCAACACCACCTACATAGTTACTCAAATTCCATTAGACATGTTTAGTTTAATAATATCTATTAGAACACCTATAATATTGAATAGTTTTCATTGAAAAATTGTAACCATATATACCCCACAACCCATTATAAAATACCCTAGCCACCTAAATTAAGTATATTTATAAATTTAATAAATTAAGGGAAATGTAATAAAACCCTACATACTAACCATATCCCAAATAATATATATTTTAAACTGATAAATATAAATTAAAAAGTTAATTTAAAACTATAATTTATCCCAATTTACTAAAATACATAAATTGATTTTTTATAAAAGTAATAAATAAAACTAGAATCCCCAACCACCTAAATTAAATTTATATTTAAAAATAAGAAATAAAATAATAAAATTATGTTAATTTATAAGCTATAGTTAAACTCAATCCATCTAAAACATAAATAATAATTTTATTATAATATAAAATCCCTATTTTCTATCATTGGAAGATTCACCTTTTGAACATTATTACTAACCATCATCTTATTTTTCCCCAAATCAAGTGTTATTCTCATATGTATGATTTCATTATTCCAATACTATGATAACTTTTTGTGTAAGAGTCTAAAAATAATTTTCTTATTCATCATTGGACTCATAAATACCATCATTTAAAAAATGGCATGACCATCATTCTAACAGATTTGAATGTAACCACTAAAAAATTTCCATTAATATCATTTAGAACAAACTTTTTAAGTTATAGTTAACAATATAAGGAACATAACATACATCTTAAATAATTATATTTCCAAAGATAAGGAAAATATATATATCTTCAATAATTCTATTTTCAAAAATTACTTTTTTGCCATGATAAATAAAGAGGAGTTATTTCAGAAAAAATATCAACATTTACTAATCCAAGTGAATTAAATATAGGGATATCCTTGAAATTATGATCACAACACACATAATCAACTATATATTCAAGATTAGGTGAATCTTCTTACATTTGTTTACATGTGATAGAGAATGAACTAGCATATTATTTTCATTATTATTTGTAGTATAGTAAACTAGATTTATGTCAAAGGGCACTACCTAAAACCATATAAAATAATGTGTTATTAAAATTGAAAGAGAATAAAAAATTATGAAAGTAAACACATACCTAACTACATGAATTATAGTTAATTAAATGCTTATAATTTGACAAAGACATATCCTAGAGAAATACATGAATTATGACTTACCTAACTAGGTGAAAATAGGTCTAGAAATAATCTAGGAACAAACCCAAAAAATTAGAGCCAATCTAATTTTTTTAGAAAACAACCAAGATAATGTAGGTTTGATCTTGGTCAAACCAAGATCATAGTGGTTAAATCCTATCAAGTTGAGTTTTATCATGGTCACTGTGTCTGAACTTGATCAAATGATGTAATATTTTTATGTAATTTTATAAGATCCTTTATTTTTATTTTCAAAAACCCCATGACAATTACTTAGATATGATAAAGTATAATAATGATAATGGATCTCAATATAAATATCAAGAACAAAATAAAATCTATAATCCATATGTCGACACTACTACTAATATGAAGATATATAAATTATCATATGACTAAGTAAAAGGTTATGTTAGCCATAATTTAGTCACACATATCTTAGTATATGTTTGTGGTTTAGGGTGTAGTAAGACCCTTCCATTAAAATAAACATTTTCCTTAATGTTGATGATCTTTAGGTGATTATGTTGTTGTGATTTATCTTCCCATGTCACATCCTCACTATTCATTTTATTCACCTTGATGAGATACTTTATAATCATCTACTAGCACACACAAACATTTAGGTGGAAAGAGATAAGGCTCAATTGGTGAGGATCCCCCATTTCACCTCTCGTAAAATGAGTTAGCCTTGAAAACTACTTCCCCAAGGTCTTTGTCTACTAGTTCATGGTAAATTAGATACCTTAGTTGGTTGATGCAAGTTGTTCCATTTAGGGGTGTATTTAAGATGCACTCTAATAATTATAAAAGAAAATTAGACTAGGAAAGACTCAACATTTTCAGATATATCAATGGATTTCTCATTGAGTAGCAGTTATATTCAACATACTAGATTAAATAATGATTTAAAAACAAAATACAAGCAGGAACATGCAATCTAGATAAAACTTGTAAGCACTAATTTTAAATGAGAAACTCTAAAGATAAACTAATTAGTTATAAATAAATATCAAAATATTAATGGTGGGGAGAAAGAGAAATGAGCCTATATTTCAATGTAGACAAGTCTAGTTCATTCAATTAGAAAATTCCCATGAAACCACTCTTCTATCTAACCAATATTCACATAGTCATGAAAAAATATGGTGCTAAGGTCTGAGGAAAACTTTTAGTATAAATTATAAGGAACATAATTACTATATAAATGTAAAAATCATGAATATTAGCCTCAAAACATTTTAATTTAAATATATTGCATGAAAATAATAATGTCTAGGACTCTACCTTCTTAGTTGAAACTAGTAAATATCTCTTAACAATATAGCTCATATGAAAATAAACTAAGAAATAAATAAATGAAAAGAAAAGAAATGAAATGAAAAATAGGTGGCGTGGTCCTTTTATTCTCACTTACAAATCTAATTTTACTAGCCCCTAAAATATTTGTGCCAAATATTTTAAGCCATTTGTAAGCAACATGAGGCCACATGTCTGGATCTAATTTCCCTACTACAAAGGGGTAGCCTATGTGTCTTTGAGGATTCGATAAGGCTCTGAATGAGAGAGATATTGAAAAATGTCATGATCTCATCTTATCATGCCAATTCAAGGTGAGTAGTATAGTTTGACCCCATTTATATAGTGAGTATATGGGAAGATTCTACATGGCATGCTCCTAAAAATAATATTATGTACTAACATCCTTCTTATTAAATCATGAGCTTAAACTTGATGACCATTTTTCCTATCAAAATCATCAACACAATAATCAATCTCATTGAATTTTTAGATAAATGAAATAATTCTACCTATAAAAAATTTACTTCATTAAGACCCTAGGGAAGTTAATATTCATATGAAAAACCAAAAATACTTTGGGTGAACAAGATGTGACACATGGAAAGATCTCATTTCCTCACACCCCTAAAATAGTCAAAATATTCTAGGCAGGTAGTATATCCCCATATTCTTGAGATGAGGCCATATGTCAATATCTTAGGGTAATTTAATAGTAAAATCATATACAACATAGATCCAAGATCCACAATTCCTGAGGTAAGTGATATCATGACACTTATCAAAGTCTCATCTTGTGATCTATGAATTTGACTCAAGAGAGGATCGTTAGTATGATGTTAGTTCCAAAATGAAAACAAAATGAAATAAACACACTAATATCATAACATCTCGAGGCCTAGAAACTAAGGAGAGCTTAGTTAACAAAATCAAATGACAAACACAACTAAAAATCAAGGAATGAAAATGCAATGATTCATTCACCTTCCTTGGATTCTCCAAATGCCTTTGTAGTAGTGGCTTGCTTAGCTTGTGCTCTTGAAGTAATTAGAAATGGAATCTTGGCTACCTCCATCTCTCCTTGGAACCTTGTGGCTTTGTCTTGGCTTGGCTTAGAATCAATTTAGCATGATAACACTCATTTTATGAAGCTTTTGGAACCAATCCTACATTATAACTTTGTACAAATTAAGTTTAGAAATGGTGTTTTGAGGCCTCCTATTTATAGATTTTTGCATTTGATCAGAATTAACCTCAACCATCCATATCAAGATTGAGATGTGTGGTTGAGAATTAATTCAAATTTTGAAATTAATTTTTTAATTATCCTCATCATGACATTAAAAAAAGGTGAAATTAAGAGGCATGGAGGGAATCATAGAAGGCATATATGAGGCATTGGAGGCATGAATCTTGATATTTGTGGCATTTATGGCCTAGGGATGTCTTTCCAAGAAATAAGGTCACTTGATGATGTAGATATTCAATATTAATTTCTGAAACAAAGTATTCAATAAGTCTCCATGAAATTCTTGATTAAGACTTAATTTGGGTTAATTAGCTCTTAAACATGATTAAGCACTTTATACACAAATTATTTAAATTGATCAAAATGTCTTGTTATTAGTCCTAAATTTGACTTGATTAGAATTATAAGTCCACATTAGATGCATTGGATGCATATTCCCATTTAGGATGTTTCCAACAACAAATAACAAAGGAATGATTCTTGTGTAAGAGATTTGATAGGAAAGAGTAGTCCAGAGCATGTGGGTACAAAATTGGAATTTTAACTTGAAATGATTTGATCAAATTTAGCTTGACCATAAATTACATTACCCCATTTAGTGATACCCTAGCCAAAATTGACACTTGAATATGTCAGTTTCACAACATTTTATGTGTTTTAGTGTTTTTAGGCCAAATTGTGCATTTTAGATGGAAACTAGCCAAAATCCTAATTGGAGGTTATCGGTGGCCATTTTTAGGTGTCTATAGTTTTCCCCTATTTGGGAAGACATTGTAAGCTATGAGCATAGTAATGTCTTCTCAAATAATGAAAAGGTCTTGTATGCCTACAAGTGTAATGATGATAAACTAATTGTATGATGCCCCCTCGAGGGAACAGTTGGCACAGGTAGGTCAGAAAATGGTCCCCCAAAAAGAAAGAAGTAAAATAAGGGGACCAAAGAAAGGAAATTGATGGGGTGATAAACACAATGATAATGATGATAGTGTGTAATGGTTTACCCAAAGGTGATTATAAGCATTATACCCTGATAGTGGCAATGTGGTATGATAGCATAATGATTTACCCAAAGGAAATTATAATCATTAATAAGATGGAGCTACCCTAGTTAGGATAAAAAAACAAGATAATAGCATGCCCCTATATAGGCAAAAAAACTAAAGTGGTGAAAACATAATGATTTGCCTAAAGGTGGTTATAATCATTGAGAAATGTAGGTGGGATAGTGTACAATGATTTTCCCATAAGCGGTTATAATCATTAGACCATAATTATGGAAAACATGATAAACTTGGTCGAGGATGATGATAACTTGACATAAAGGGTAATGATGAATTGAAACAACCTACTAGTAGGGAGATGCTTGTCTAAAGTAATAAAGATTAAAATTATTTCATGGTTAATTACTTTATTTGGGATATGATTGGGATAAAATTAGGATGTCAGTACCAATGAGATGCCACAATTTTATGAATATACTTTTTGAAGATGAGGTTTGGTGTATCATGTGTTGGTAGGCATCATGGTATAAAATCATGAGGACTTAGATGAAATATGCATAAGGATTGACTCTCATAATAATCAATAGAAAAAATGCACCAATGATAGAAACCATGATGCCAATGTAAACATATGAATATGGATAGATTCAAGTATAAGTGTGGTCAAGGAATCACCCAATGAACTCAAATAAACTACATAAAGGAAATAATTTTTAAAGCAAACAAATAGGCACACATACAAAACACTAAAGAAACAAACAAAGAAACACTAAAAAAAACCATACGAATAATGCTCATAGAAAAAAGGTGATAACTAAATAAATAAACAAAATGAGGGAATAGAAGAAAAGTAAGGGTGTGGCTAAGCTATCTCCATATGCACTAGGCAAGTGGATGTTGCCTACATAGTTCTATGGATGTAATATCTAGTAAAAAAAATTCACAATAAATGTAGTCCTCTCAAGGAATGGGAAGAATGTGATAACTGATGAAAAAAATATAGTGGATGTGATAGAATAATAGGAATGGTCTTGAAAAATGACAAGTATGTGGGAGAAAAATCCAAAAAATATGGGGAAACTAAGTGACAAGTGATTTGCTTATAACTTAGTAAGGGTTTCCAGAATCCTTAAGGTAAAGAAGTGGTTAATGTTTTTGTTCTTTTATAATGATTTTGAATTTTTTTTAGAATTTGTTTGGAGTGTCTCAACTCAATCGATAATGATGAGACACTAAATGGTTTAATCTCACAAAATGGTGAGAGCGTTCAAACTTAAGGTTGCTCATAAAATGGTGAGAGTATATGGAAAGGGTGATTGAGCTAACCTCAACAAGTATCGAGCACTACTTACATAGTCCCAAAGTAGGACCTCAAGTCACTATAGTTATGCCCTTATAGTAGAGGAATTTGAATAGTGTAGTAGTTAATTCAAATAAAATAGGCATAGTTATTATAAAGGCACAACGTGGTATAAGAAGTGGAAAATTGGTACATCAAGGTTTAATGTGGCCCCTAGTTTGCTCATAGGTAGTTATAACTAGGACATAATGGCATAGATCAAAGGTAATAATTTTCCTAAAGGTAGTTATAACTATAAAAAAGATCAGTGGTAAGAAATAATAACAAATGAAGGATACAACTACTAAAAATTTTGTCACACTATCCCAAAATATGATCTCTATATGAAGTTCTTGAACAAACTAATGAACTGATTAGATACCTTGATGCTAAAACTGTGTAATGAATGACAAAAACCAATGTTAAATGGGCTTGGTCTTTAGAACACACTGAGTTGATAGGTTTGAAGTGGAAAGTGGATATGGAAAAGAGGACATATAAGAATGGTATGTGTACAAATAAGAATAGTGACAAAAATGCATAACTAAAATGGTCCTTATAGATAATACACCTTAGCATTCAAGAATAATACCACTTGAGATGGATAATATTCATTGGCTCTAGAAGTTCATCTCCATTTAGTGTGGCAAGCTTGTATGCTCCTGATACATAATCTGCAATGATGATGAAAGGCCCTATCTAGTTTGGTTTGATTTTCCCTTTATGTTTCTTCTTAGTCATGGTATTATTTTGGTTTTCTTTGAGAACAAGATCACCAAGTTAAAATGTTCGATACTTCACATGTTAATTGTAGTGGCCTTTGAGTCAATTTTGGTATGCTTGAAGATTATTGAGTGTGGCTATGTATTTTTCATCAAGTATATCTAGATCTTGCAGGTGAGTTACTCAATAGTCATGATCATCTAAGACATGCTTGAAAGAGATGCATAGTGAAGGCAATTCAACCTTAATGGGAAGGATGGCTTCAGTACCATAAACAAGTGAGTATATAGTGGTTCTTGTGGGGGTATGATGATTGGTATGGCATGCCCAAAGGGTAGGTAATATCTGGAGGCACCAATCATGACTAACATCATTGACAATCTTTTTGAGAATGTTGACAATGGTTTTGTTGGATACCTCAGCCTAGCCATTACCTTAAGGGTAATATGTTGTATAAAAGTGTTGTGTGATGTTGTATTTAGTACATAATTGGTCTACATATTTCTTCTTAAATGATACGCCATTATCAAATATAATATCAGAGGGGATACCATAGTGGTGGATGAGATGGTTGAAGATGAATTTAGAAATTTTCTTTTCAGTCACATAAGTGAGGGGTATATCTTCAACCCACTTAGTAAAATATTTGGTGGTATTAAGGATATGTTTATGTCTATCAGATGAAGTGGGGTTAATATTTACAATGAGCTCAAGTCCCCATGTAGAAAATGGCCATGGTGTTAACATTAGTTTCAAAGTTTTTGCTAGGGCATGAATCAAATTAATATTTCATTGACATTTGTCACATTTACTTATATATGCAATTGCATCTACATCTATTATGGGCCAACAATAACTAGTACACAAGATATTTTTGGATATAACTTCCCCACTATAATTGGCTCCACATATTCCTTCATGAACTTATCTTAATGCTAGTGTATACTCTACCAAAGTTAAACAATGAATTAGAGTTCCATCAAAACTATGGTGGTAAAGAGTGGATCTAAGTAAAGTATAATGAATGGAATAATGAATGAAGGATTTGGATTGTTTTTGAGATAAGTTAGGTGGTAAAAATTTGTCATGAAGTTAGTTATAAAGGTCTAAGTACCAAATAAAATTAGGACCAACAATATCACAAATCATGGCAATAGTTGAAGGTTCATAAGTTGGTACTAAAAATTTTTTGACAACGAACTGATACTCTCTAGCTGTATATGTTTGTCATATCTATGAGCTAATAGTAGCCATACCATCTATAGTTTTGTTACTAGACCTTGGTATGTGCTCAAACTAAATTTTATAAATTTACTTTTTAAGAGCATTGACCATGTCTTTATATGGAACCAACTTGTCAACTTTAGTCTAAAAATGATTCATACCCTAATTGATGATTAATTTAAAATCACCATAAACTTAGATATGAGATATATTCCACTGTAATACTTGTTGAAGTCCTACAACAAGTGTTTCATTCTTGACCATGTTTTTTGTACAAGGAAAGTTGATTCTAAATGATTTTGGGATTGGATCCCCTTGTGGTGTAATAAATAATAGGCCTACCCCCGATACATGTACAATGAATGAACCATCAAATTATATATTCTAAGGCTGATCCTCAAGGGGTGTATCCATGATGGTCATGATGGATTCATTAATAAATTGAAACTTGAGTGGTTGGGTGTCTGTGAGACGTGCTTCAGCAAGTTGATATGCAAGAAATTATCCCTTGATTGATTTCTGATTGACATACTATATGTCAAACTCACTAAGAAGCATGATCTATTTAGCCATTCTACCTTGAAAATCTATTTTAGATAGTAGATACGTGAGTGGATTTACATTTTAAATGACCATGTTTTTATTATTAAACATGTAATGACACAATTTATGAGCTATAAAAACCATGGCTAGGCAAGATTTTTCAATAGGTGGATAGTTATGTTCATATGTAAACAAGGTATAACTTAAGTAGTACAAAATATTATCCTTTCCATTGTCATCATGTTGAGCCAAGAGTGGCTACAGGGCATGATCAATACTTGATAGGTATAGCAAGAATGGCTTTCCTAGTATAGGAGGTAATAAAATAGGTAGATTGATAAGTTAATCTATGAACTATTAATAAGCTATTTGGAAGTCATCATCACAATGGAATGAAAATCCTTTCTTTAAAATATATATAAATGGATGGAACTTATCTTCTAATTAAGAGATGAAGCATTGGATTGATTGGATCTTACCCTACAAACTATGAAGTTGCTTTAAATTGGTTGGTGGTAGCATCTCAGTTATAACCTGGAATTTATCTAGAATGACTTCAATACCTATATGGGACATAATGAAGCCAAGTAATTTTCTTAAAGTTACACCAAAAACACATTTCTTCAGATTGAGTCTAACTTTTTACTTTCATTGTCTTTGAAATATCCTAAACAACACTGTGAGATGATCAACCCTAGTCTTAGATTTTCCCAATATGTCATTAACATAGTCTTCAAAAATACCATGTATCATATCATGGAATATTATAGTAATGGCCCTTTGATATGTATCTCCAAAATTTTTAAGACCAAATGGAAGCACTTGATAAAAAAATGTTGCCCCTAGAGTGGTGAATGCTATTTTATATTGATCTCATAATGTTATTCTGATCTGATTGTATCCTAAAAATCTATTAATGAGTGAAAGAATTTTATAGCTTTCCATGGAATCAACAATCATGTCGATATTAGGTAAGGGAAAATCATCTTTAGGATAATCTTTTTTGATGTCTCAACAATTAGTAAAAAATTTAATTCCTTCAGGATTTTTGCTAATAAGTACAACATTAGAGATCAATTCAGAGTAGTCAATGGATCAGATACATCTTACTTATAATATTTTTTACAAATTTTTCTTTACTAATAAAAAAATATGAGGATGTATCTCATGGATCTTTTGTTTTACTAGTTGGCATCAGGATTAACCACAAGGTGGTGCAAAACTAAGATGGGGTCTAATCCTGACATGTCAAAATAAGCCCATGCAAATATATCCACAAACTCTCTCAATAGAGCTATAAAAATGTTATGTTCCTCCTCAGTGAGGGATGCACCTAATTTTATCCATTTCAGGTCTGATAGAGTCTCAATGTTTACCTCTATTATATATTCGACTAGGAGGGTCACACCATCTTCTAGGATATTAGGTAGTGACTTGAACTATTGGACTACGTCAGGGTCCTCTATTAGTAATTGCTCTTCAACTTCTCCTAGGCATGATGAATCTGAGTCTCCTAAAGGGATATTTGGCCATGTAACAAAAATAGTCTAAAATTCATGGAGAATTTGATCAAATAATTGTTACTAAAAATTGAACTTAGATCTATAGGTAAGTTTGTCATTAGTGGTCTCCTAGTATAAATTTCAAATGTAATAAACATCCCCATCTAATGGTGCCTAAAACAAGTTTTCACCACTAGACTAGCCTTTATCTTTACTTTTTCCTTGGTCAAAAATCACCTTAAAGAGGTTTTCACTTTGGGACCTCAATGTTTTACTTATTTGTTTTTTGCTAAGAGTTTTCACTCACTCTCCAAAATATGTTGTAGGATATAATGTGATTCAGAATTCTAAGTTATGATCTCCCAATAGAACATTATCTCTAAAGCATAAGAAATCATAGAATGCCTCATCATTCTGGAACTCATCAATTGATATATTAGATTCTTTTTGGTCCCAATTTATCAGTTGGGGATAATATAATGGTAATAGATTGTGATGAATGGCTTGGGTAAGGGTAAAAATGGCATTATTATCAAAAAAAATAGTTTTATCTAGGTCATAAAAAGTGAGGCTATGATTAGATTCTACTTCATTGTTAGCATCATCATCACTAGTCACTGGTGATGGAGTTTGAATAAGATATGTGGGGTCACCCCAAAGAAGTTTAAATCTAAGTCCATAGGGTCTTTCATAATTAGTCATGGAAATTGGCTCGATGGTTCCTTGTTGATTCAATTTGAGGCCTCTTCCTTCATAATTTTTATGGTCCATGATCTTATTGGGAATAATATACTTTACATTTTTATAAAAATTAGCTTGGTCATCATTTCAAAACCATGATTCATTCCCTTTAAGAGGTAAGGTCCTAGGCTAGATGTTGGTACAAATGTGACAAGTCTCTTATCTTTGTTCTTTCACTACCAATGGATATGTGGGATGACCTTAGGTCACCCAAAGGTTTTTGGATTTCAAGGAAGATTGGAAATTTGAAATGTGTCATGGGTCATATATTCTCATGGTCCATTATCTAAAATGGTGAAATTATTAGAAGCTTCAAGAAGTAGCATGTAGGAAATGGAATCCAGGGTATTAAGATCTATGCAATTATCTGATGAAGGATCAATAAGTATAGCTTTTACTTTATCCTACTTGGAACATGGATTCATACCATACTGATAATTATAGATTTGAAACTTAGCCTCAAGATGCTTGCAGTGCTTATATGGATATAAATCTCCTAGAATATTCACTTCCATCCCTGAGTGGGAAAACTTGATACATTGGTGCAGTGTTGATGGTACTGCATGAATCTCATGTAGCCAAGGCATACATAGAAGCATGTTGTATGATAACTCAAGATCCAACACATGGAAAGGTGTATCATGGGGCAAAGGCCCAATGATAATTTGCAAACTAATGGTGCCTTGTGATTCTCTTTCCTAATTATCATAAGCTTTGATAGTTATTATTTTTGACTGGAGATCTATCATTGTGTACTAATGAATCTTGATGAGATGGAGAGACACTATGTTGAGGCCAGATCCATTGTCAATAAGGGCATGTTTCAATTTATTCCATCTGATAGAAACTTATTTTTACAATGGGTTATTGTGGAGTGGGCCAAGGGAAGACATATTGCTTTGGTTGAATGTGACTTATTGGGTTGGAGCTAGGTGTCCAACCAGAGCTTGAAATTTATTATGGGATATCTCACTAACAATAGTGGATTGGGTCAAGAACTCATTCAATATGTTATTTTGGATTATTGACATTCATATAAAATTAAAGATAAAAATTTGTGCTCATGTCTTCTACAATTGATCCATAATATCAAACTTCTTGTCTTGATTAGTAGTGAATGGTTTATTTTGAGGCTGAATGGTTGGTTAAATGATAGGTAAAGTGGCAGATGGTTGTGGGCCTAGGATAGTAATCTTCAACCTCTAAGTTATGAATTCATAATTGGGATTAAATACTAGATAATTATTGATAATTAATGTTGGGAATGGTGTGGGACCAGATAGGACAAGTCTCAGTTGTTGGTGTACTTACATGTGGTCACATGGGAAGAATGAGTTGTCACTATAAGATCCAAAAGTGGAAGTCCTAGTTTTTTGGTTTTCCTGTATGCATTCTCAATTCAAGAAGGATTATCCATGTGATTTGGCTGAATATTATTGTTTAGCAATGATCTAGGATGGTTAGTACTTGGTCTAGGATTAATAAAGATGGTATTAATGCTACCCCCTATAATATGATCTACAACCCTATTATATTCATGTATAATTTCATGGTAGGTTTGTTGGTTGTTACCATTATAACCTTGTTTTTTTCCATTATTCTATCATTGTGGGTTCTATTACTAATTTTTTTGGTTTTTTTGGTTCAGCCTTTGATTCTAATACTATTGATTTTGTTGTTGCACTAGCTATTATTGTTATTGTTGATTGTTCTATTGTTGTTGATTGCTATGTAAGGAAAAGGGGTTCTTATAGATCCCAATATTTTCATTGGAAGTGGAAGAACTATTATCCATTTTATCTCCCCATTCTCTAACATATTCTTGATTAAATGCTTGATTTAGACACATCTCCATAGATTATTCCCATTGACCCAATGATAGTCACATAATTTATTTTCATGGTACCAATTAGGATAAGGAATGCCTTGTAGATAATGTTTTGGTATGGTCCAACTAATTATATTAGTGGTAGCAAGCTTGCAAAATATAGGCTCAATAGGTTTTCCTAGGTTACTAAAGACATGATGTGCAAGGATAGTTATTTTAAGAGGAGGGGTTTGCAATGGTAAAGGCTACTATATTTGTTGTGCAAGTCTTGGTTTTTTCACTTGTGGCACTGGTTGGAGATGTTTTTGGATAGGAGTAAGCTAAAAAGGTGGTACAAATTATGTCTACATAGTTTGGACATGATGAGATTTAGTTACTCCATTTCACACAACATTCCTATTATGATTGAATTGCTTTATTCTTTCATGATTATTGGCTTATGTTGGTTGTGATGATTACACTTGGATGGGATGTTGTTCATTTCCATGACTGGTACCTTGATTTTGATTATTTGAATGAAGCTTGATGACCCCTTTATTGATGAGTGCCCTCTCTATCAACAAACCTTTATCAATGATCTCTTTGAACATACATGCACATTGTAGTTCTAGATGATAGGCTATCTCACTATGTAAAATTTTATTAAACATAGTAGCTAATTGTTTATCTAGTAAATTATAGTTGAAATGGCTTTCAAGGGTTTCCATCACTATAAATAACTTACAAAACTCTACCTAGTTTTTTGCTTTGCTTGTGTTAGGTCTACTAATGAAATCTCATGCTCAAGATTATAGGAAAAGTGATGCACAACTTTATCAAAAAGATCATCAAAGTCTATTACTAAATTCTTGGTCAACTTTAAAAACAACTCCAAGGATTGTCTAGCTAGGCTCCTTGGAAAGAAAAACAAAAGGTGTATGTCACTATATGTCACTAATTGACATGCGATAAAGAATTTGGTCAAATGGTCCTTAGGGTCACCTTTACATTTATAATTATCAAATTTGGGTGGTTCATATCTTAGAGGAAATTGTATCTAAAAATACTCCATATGAAAAGGATAAGAACATACATCATCTAATTTGAATTTTTTAGTTTGCTTCCCCACCTTAATAACATTAATTGCATCTTTCATTTATTGCAATTCTTAGGAGAGGAAACTAGAAGGGATATTGGTTTGAGGGAGAATGTTAGTTTGGGTATATGGCTGAGAGGTCACAAGTGGGACACTTTGACTAAGTTATGATGGAGACACATGCTGGGGTATATTGGTTTGATTTGGTAATAGACCAAGAATATGCATACATGGATTGGGATACACTTAAAATTGCACATTTGGATACACAATATTTTGGTTTGGGTTGGTGATAAAGGTTTTACATGGGGGATTTTATGGTTAGGATGGAGGGATATAATTATACTATGCCTACTGTGGTTGAAAAGGGACATGTTTCTGACTAATCAAACTTTGTTTTTGAGTGGGAACTTGTAGACTAAGATCCTATCTTTATATTTGTGGCACATTTTGAACCAATGGTTGTCTAGTAGGTACTTGAGAAACATGGGGACATCCTTATTACATGAATCCTTGTGAGGAAGTGAAAGTAGATTATAGATTCAACATTTATCGCTAACCAATATTTATACATTATTGACTAGTCATTGCTTGGTTTTAGACTAGCATATTAGTCTATGATTGAAAATGTATGTTCGTTGTTACTTGGTGGGGTAGAATATTTTTTACCCTTGATTGAGGTGGAAATGTATTCATATTTTGTTGCATTAATGCACTAGACTATGTTTGTTATCATGGAATACTACTCATTACCTATTGAGAAGGAGTAGGATTCATCACATTCTATCATTGAGGTGTGATATTGGTTGTTGTTTGATTACCTAATCCCATAAGTTGTACACTTGAGGAAGAAATTGGTTGAGGTTGGATATAGAAACTCCTATTCCTTGGTACGATGATATACTCATGAGATTAACTATAGACACATGTTATTGGCTAGTTATTTTGTGTTAGTACCACTTTGATCAAGATTAGACATTGTTTGCACATTATCCACTACATTTGGCTTACTATTCAGCGTAGAAGCTGAAGACACTTCTTTAATAATTGGCATATGTATCAAGTTATCTATCAAATAAGTTTTTACAAATGGGTTAGAACTCAGACTTTCTTATATAGTTAATTCCATCAACACTCTTGTTGAAGGAACTAGGTCAATGAAAGGCTTACTTACTATGTTCATATAATTTAAATCATGCGCTAAATTCATGTAGGTTTGGTATGTTGTTTGAATTTGGTTAAATTAATATTCCATGATTTTTTTGCCTCAATTGGATCTATCAGGGTCTTGGTACATTGTTTGGACTAGAGCCATAGTATTTATAGAAGAATCCTATTGATCGTAAATGATAGTGGGGCTCTCTTACTAGACTTGGTAAATTTTCATGGGGGAAGTATGTCAAAAACTTAGCCCATAACTTTATGGCCCTAACCAAAATCTTGTCTTTGTTCTCTAACAAATGTTTCTCAAACAAAAATGGATCATACGTTGAAGTTGAATTATTAGAATATGACTGTTGAAGTACTAGCTCATCCACTATTGGTATTTTAGCTAAGTATTGCATGGTTTTTTCTTGGTCCTATTCTATATAAGGTGGTGTGTTAACCAAATAGTTAACCAATAGATCTTCACTTTGTGCCCATAATTGAGTATTATAAGAGGGATAAGAATCCATCTCATAATAAGTGTTATCAACATATGGGTCTTGCATCATTTCTTCCTACACAACTATATTACTAATCCCTAGATTGTCCATGAGTCCACTACGAGTGTAGGAGTACATGTTGGGATCCATATTCAATGCTTTGTGATAAAATGTCAAAGATTTATACAAACTCTAAAAAATATAGAATCTAAAACAAATGATGCCTTTAACTTGGTCTATATTTGTCAAAAGGATCAAAAGGTTTATTCAAATATTTGTGAAGAAACAAGATAGTGTAAAATATCTAACACTTCATTGTTCACACAAAGATAATCAAGTAAATGGACTGAAAATCAAAAGGCCAAACTCTAAGTTTGAAGTGTTTCAAATCAGTCTATTCTAGGAATTTAAAAGTGTCTAGGTCTTTTGGCCAAACATGACATCAAAAGCTAGACTCAAACAAGGCATGTGATAGGACTCTTGGCCAAACAACATCAAAATCTAGACTTTAAAAATAGATGAAAGTTTTATTCTAAGGGATTTGAAACACTTCTAGAAAACACTAGGCATTTGATTCATGGACATGAAGTTGATCAACTAGGTATATGGTATGAAACAAAAGGCACTTTATCAATAGTTTATTTTCTCATAAATAATGGTATAAATCATGGTTCCTTTGACAAACAAGATATAAAAAGGTGAATATTATAATTGTGCTTTAGAAAAATGATCAAAAGTACACTTGGATCAGTTTTATTTTATAGGAACAAATTTTGAACTCTATGCAAGAGGGTCTATAAAACAATGTTTGAAATGATTTATGAAGTGTAATGATGCTATACTACCCAAAATGTGTGACAAAAAGTTTTGTTTAGAAAACACTCTTAAGGAAAATATGTTTTCCTACAATTTTGGTAGCATAACAATACCTTTCTTGACTTAAAATGTTGTGGTGCATAGACTTAAAGTACAAGTGTTTATCATAAAATGGCTTAACTCTATCAAGTGATAATAATGATTATGAGTCTTAAATGACCTTCAACCTAGATTATAAATTAACCCTAAGTTCCCTCAAGTTTAGTGAAAATGGCAAACCCACTTAACACATCAACCCTATGAACTTGTAAAGGTATAATTTCAAATTTAAATTACAAGTGAAGGACTTAAACAACTTTGGTACAGGTCTAGACTCAATTGGGAAACATAACTACACCAAAGTGGATGATATGACTCTCAATCTTTTGATGAAATTTTTGAACAAGGAAAATAGATGATCTCACATGAGCAACATAACGTCTCTTTGTTCAAAGGAAAATTTGGACTATGTGTTTGGTTTGGAGTTTTTGTTTACATCAAGTTTTGACTCTAAACAAGACTTTAATCTAGGATAGGACCAACTAATTAATTTCCTTTGGATCCTAAATTGACAAGGTTACTTGGTACTATTGGAATCCATCAATATACACCATTTGAGAGGATTTTAAGTGTTCATATAAAAATAAATGTGCATTATATAGTAGGGTTTTTACAACCTCCTCTCAAATGATAGTACTGTGACATGGACCTTTAACCACACCTTGTACCAACAATACTTCCATATAAAGTGGGGATTTATCTAAGATCTAACAATTTTTTGAATGATCTAGGGGAATCAATTTCATAATGACTTTCACACCAAATATACAAAATAAAATCATGTATTTTAGGTCTGTATCACTTGGATTGTTGCAAAAAGGTCTAGTCCTTTTTACAACCACTACATCTTGGTATTCATTCAGTGTAGTGCAATGTCCAAAGTGCCACTACATCCCGTGTGCAACTCTAAAAGATTCAAATGAGGTCAATGTTAGGAGATGAAACCTTAGGTTAAATCTTCCACAAAGAACTTGCAGGAGGTGATGAAGTCTCCCTCTCAAGCCAAGTTACATAAATAAATAAATCATGAAAGTAGAAAGACTTTAGGGTCATTTTCAAGATCACCCAAATATTGACAAGTTTTTGGGGAGTGCTTTAGATGACTTTCTTTCTAAGCCTTAGACTAGATTACTTATAATAGGAATGGCACTTTTGATTCCAAGGGATCCCTACAGGGAATAAAAGGAAGAGTATACATGCAATATTACTCTTTTTTTCCAAAAAAAATCTAATTAAATAACTATTGCAAGCAAAAATAAAAAAGTGTGTTAAATTTTAAACCCAAATGAAATATTTGGTGGTGTTCATTTGACCCCTTGGTCTTAGTTGTAAATTTTGAAAAACATTCACCAAAAACCCCTAAATTCTTTGTTAAACACCAAAAAAAAATTCCTAATAAAATTTTAATCATGCAAAAATGATCTAAACATGTTTTGAGAAAAAATCCTACTTGGTCCTACTGTAAAAATTTTAGCATGTTCTTTAGCTTTGAATCTCTTTTGAGTTTGAAACAACAAACTTTGAAAAAATTAGGTCTCAAGTCTATGTTTTTGGAAAAACATAGTGACCAATGTTGGTTAATACCATTGACATCAGTTATGGCCAATCAAGATCTAACTGATATTGGTTCTTTTGATTGACGTCAGTTAAGCTAGGTAACTGATGTCAGTATTTTTGCCAATGTTGGTTACTATGTAAAAACTATGACAACCAAAAATGGCAAAATAAAGTTAGAAAATAAATTTACAAGAGTTTTAAAGGCTCAAATGTTTTTTTTTTAGTTATAAAAGGATCTCCTTCGGCGGTAGGATGTGTCTAGTCCCATCAGGCATACCATTATGTGATTTATGAATTTGACTCAAGAGAGGATAATTACTATGGTGTTAGTTCTAAAATGAAAACAAAATGAAATAAACACACTAATTACATAACATATCTTGGCCTAGACACTAGGGACATCTTAGTTAACAAAAATAAATGACAAACACAACTAAAAATCAAGGAATGAAAACACAATAATTCCTTCACCTTCCATGGATGCTCTAAATGATTTTGTAGTAGTGGCTTGTTTGGCTTGTGCTCATGAATTACTTAGGAATGGAAGTTTGGATACCTCCATCTCTCCTTGGTACTTTGTGGCTTTGGCTTGGCTTGGCTTAGAATCAATAAGGCATGGTAACACTAGTTGTATGAAGCTTTTGGAACTAATACTACATTATAACTTTGCACAAATTAAGCTTAGAAATGATGTTGTGAGGCCTCGTATTTATAGATTTTTGGATTTGATCAGAATCAACCTCAACTATCGATCTCAAGATTGAGATGTCTGGTTGAATATTAATTCAATTTTTGGAATTAGTTTTGTAATTATCCTCATCATGACATTGGAAGAAGGGGCAATTAAGAGGTATGGATGCCATCATGAAGGAATTTATGAGGAATGGGAGTCATGAATCTGATATTTGTCACATTTATGTCCTATGGATGTCTTCCCAAGAAATGAGGTCACTTGATGATGTAGATATTCAATATTCATTTCCCAAATAAAGTATTCAATAAGTCTCCATGGAATTCTTGATTAGGCCTTAATTTGGGTTAATTAACTCTTAAACATGATCAAGAAATTTATGCACAAATTATGCAAATTGATTAGATTGTCTTGTTATTAGTCCTAAATTTGACTGGATTAGAATTGGAAGTCCACATTAAATGTGTTGGATGCATATTCCCATATAGGATGTTACCAACAATAAATAAAAAAGACATGAGTCTTGTGTAAAATATTTGATAGGAAAGAGTAGTCCAAAGCATGTGGGTGCAAAATTGGCATTTTGACTTGAAATGATATAATCAAAGTTAGTTGGCCCATAAATTGCTATACCCCATTTAGTGATACCCTAGCCAAAATTAGCACTTGAATATGTTAATTTCACATCATTTTGCATGTTTTAGTGTTTTTAGGACAAATTATGGATTTTAGATGGAAGATAACCAAAAGCCTAATTAGAGGTTATTGGTGGCCAGTTTTAGGTGTATGTACATCTCACTAGAGCTAAAGAAAAGTCAAAAGAGCTAGGACCCTCATCCAAGCTACAAATTGGTGAGAAGTTTCCACATAGAATAATCATAAAATTATGAAGGACATTCTTTATTTTATATGTAGTGGGGAGTGATTTCATTTCATAACCTTCCCAACCTAGATACATGGTTTTCCATGAAAGGAATTTAGACTCAATTATGATGGTCGCTATTTCCATTCAAAACATTAGTATCCAAAAATTGGACTATAATTCTAGTTAGATATTTGTAATTAGAGTAGTGATTTATTTCTTAGGAATAGATGGATTTTGGGATCCCAAAATCAATACGGTCAAGTGGTGGTTTGTAATAAATAATGTCACATGTATTAGGATCAATAATGAATAGTAAAAGACAAATTCTACCTTAGCAAGGCATGGTCTTAGAATGCATAGAACATGGCCAATTGGTAATCCTGATAAGGATCCCAATGGCATTCCATTACTTGGGATTTAGTCCAAGGTCAATCAAAATGGTTTTTGGTACTTTTGTCATGTTTATATTTAGACCCAATTCAGTCTTAGGTGGACCCATCTTATTGAGTTATCATAACCACCCATTTATGAGTTGAGTTTTGGACTCTTTAGATTGAATGTCTATATAAGACTAGTTGTTTATTTTAATAAGTAGGGTTAAATTATATTTAGAATATAGAATAGAATTAATAGACTAATTTTTTCATTTTTTTATTTATCATTTTATTAATTAGTTTATTTTCTTATGGTTTATGTTGTTCTAAGACAATTCTATATTTCCAACTTAGAGGGGTGAATCCCATACATTTTTATTTTCATGTAATACATTTAAATTAAAAGTTTAAGGTTAATGTTCATTATTTATGTATTAATATGGTAATTATGTTCATTTTTCTTTATATTCATAGTTTTCCTTAGACCTTAGTACCATCTTTGTTCATGATTATGTGAATACTAGTCAAACACAAGAGTGGTTTCATGGGATCTATCTAATTAAATGAGCTATATTGTATACATTGAAATAAATCCTCATTTATCATTCACCCTACCCTTAATATTTTTATATTTATTTATAATTTATTAGTTTAGATTTATAATAATTTATTTGTAATTAATGCTTACAAGTCTCATTTGGATTACATGTTCTTATTTATCTTTTTTAAAATACATTATTGAATCTTGTATGTTAAAGACAAGTGATACTCAGTTAGGATATCATTGATATATCTAAATCAATTGAGTATTTATTAATCTAATCATTTTTATAAGTATAAAAAATAATCTTAAATAGATCCCTTTTATGGAATAACTTGCATCTACCAATTGAGGTATCTATTTCACCATGACCTTATAGACAAATACCTTGGAGAAGTTAATTCCAAGCCTACTTCCTTTCAAGAGAGGTGGAAGGGGGTATACTCACTATTTTAGCCTCCTCTTTTCCACAAACATGTTGGTGTGTACCCAAATGCATGTCAACAAAAATAACACTAGAAGGAAGGCTTGAATGAATTTTTTTTTAATATTTATGCTTGACTATGTTTGGCATTTTTTCAAATTTGATTAAATAGTAATGTTATAGGCTTATAAAACTAGAAAATATAAGATTTTTCACAAGTTCAAAGTCTTTTAAGGGTGAATTTTAGCTATTAAAACTCTCAAGACATAAGACAACTAGAAATAATAAAGGAAAGTCTAAAACCAAATAAATATGTTCAGCCAATAACTCTCCTGCTACTAATGTTCCTTTCCTTATAAAATTTATCATACCTCTAGTCTCACAAATGTCCAATCCTACCTAGCTAGGAGAAGGTAGTTATCATGTGAATATACTAGGACTTGGCCATAACCTCCCTTTAAAACTTGAGGAAGCTATGTCAAAGATATGTTCATAGTGAGGTCAGAATAATACAGGAACATATACAAACCTTCAAAGATGACTTAATATGAACTCATGTTGATCATGAATATATTTCCTATATATTTTTACTTGTTAGTTAGATGAGTTATCCTATGGTTTGTAACTTGGTCTACTAGATAGATATATTACCTCTTAGGTTAATCTCAATCCTATATACATTAATAATTTTAGGATACCAATAGAATTTTAAATATTATACCATCAGTTTGTGACCATCCATAGAGAACCTAATGAGCCTATGAGTATTTTAAATACTTAGTTTCAAAATCTATTAAAAAACATTGAATACCCTTATACATAAACAAATATAGATACTATACAGATGTGTTTAAGAGCTTTAAACCCCATGAATTCTATATTCCTTAGGAGAAACCAAAAAATTCTCACATATTTATCCTTATATTATAATTAATATTTAATTTTGAATAGTAGATGGTCCCTCAAAGGTATGGTGCCTTCCACTTGCCATCATTAGGGTAACTAGGTGCCTAAAATCAAATCCCTATGATCAAAAAGGATATTATGCAAAAAAACCCTCTAATGAACCTAATCCTAGGATCCATGTATTCAATCCCAAACCTAGTCTATAATCCATTCCCCTTGAACCACATCTAGAATGATTAACCTTATGTGACTCATTATCATGTGTTTTCTTATCCTAACAATCATAAACTTGTCCTTGTTCCATATAGTACTACTATAATACCTAGTTCATGTAACTATGTTGCTCCTAAAAATCATCATCAGTGCAACCCTATGTTTTAAAATGATAATACACTGGTGACTATCCCACTAGCTCATGTAAGAAGTAACCAAAGTGCCAATATGAACTTTGAAGTATCCAACTTGAAGTAGATGGTCTGGATATTGACCAATTACATTATCAACTTATGGAGGCAAAAACCACAAAATTCCAACCAAACTACAATTAACCCACCTTAGAATATGAACTATAACTTATAAAGGACTAATAGGTAATGGAATATTAGGCATAATAATGGAAATATGCCTAGTCCCCTCAATAACACTTACATAAATAATAATAGTGCATCCAAATTAGTGAACATGGTAGACTTATCCTTATCCACATGGTGTAAAATATAAAGAATAGTTGACCATGCAAAGATAGATTGTGTTTAGTTCATATTAGCCTCAACCATCTTCCAAAAATTGATGGATAATCTAGAAATTATCCCTATACTAGACAATAGTATCCCAAGCCCAAGTGAAAATAGCTTGAGTACTGCTATGGTCTTAGAGACATATAAGTTTCCTTTTGAGAGTGATAATGATCTCAAAGATAACTTGGAGAAAGTTTAATGACTTTAAATAGTTTAAAGGGGAAATCAATATTAGTTATGGAGTAAGCTATAGAATCCTTTAACTACCTTTACTCATTTGAACAAAATTTAGGTTACACTTGATCAAAAATCAATCAATAAGCCTTTCCATAACAAAGGACCTATTGCATCCTATAAATCTATGAATAGTGCTAAACCTCCCTAAGATGATGAACCACCACAAATAATAAACCAAGATATAACATTGTTGAATAAATCAAGAAAAATAAGGCCAACATATCAATGTTTGAGTTATTCTAGATGTCATACCAAAAAGGATTATTTTTAAAGGATTTGTCTAATACCAATAATAAATAATATAATAACATATTTGACACTCATGTTTTTATCTATAAGAATACAACCAAGACTCCCTATTTTTTTATAAATATTAGATTTTTAATTAAAAATACATAATTATTTGGTGGATTCAGGTGCTTTAAGGAATGTAATGCATTATGTGATTTGCAAATAACTTATACTTACACCTTCCAAATCAAATATAAAGTTTATTTAGGTAGAAAAATCATAGGTAAAGGTGGTTGATGAACTCAAGCAATTCATATGAAACTATGTTCTTACCATAGGGTGCAACAATTCATTAACATTTAGGTGGTTGATATTCTTAGGGCATAAGGATGATTCTCTAGAAATATTATTCTAAGACACTTAATGGGTAAATGTAAATTGATTAATCTCAAATTTGGATTCCATTTTGAGTATGCCCAATTATACTAGGATTGGGAGAGAACTAAATATGGATCACATGATTACAAAATATAACAAGATAGATGAGATCTTGTTTAAGGAGTTTGAATTGGGAGTTTCTGCACTTGAGAAGGAGGTGGATACCCATGGGAAATTTTATATTAACATGATAAATACATAAAAAGAGATCAAAATTTAAGTATTGGATAAAATAAATGAGGAAGATATCCTAATTTCATGTGAATTTCTCTCATTTTACATGTTATTTTGGGAAATTAAAACATGGAACGGGGATATCCATGTGATAACAAGGAATGTAATGATTTATAGGTTATATATGCTACCATTATGAATAGTTTACTACCTATATATAATACTAAATACCAAGCCAAAAGGTCACTATTAGTAAAAGATCAAAATTAAATCCCATTAAAGGATGTATAAAAGGATGAATCAATCAACATTGTTGTATCACCTACACCTCAATTTCCATTATACACAACTTGAAATCACTTATGGACCCTGAAGTTGATGGCTCCAAATATAAGATTGGGTGTGGTACTGGAATCAATATCATTAACCTAAGAAGGAGGTCATATTTAGTAGCCTTATAACTTTAATTTACTTACATGAGTGCAAAGCATTAGTTTATGGCCTTTAGTTCACATTAAGGAAGAAAGTGAATAATCTAAAAGTCCTTGGGGACTCATAATTTGTGTTCAAACAAATTATAAGTCAATATTATTTTAATGAGAATAATATTTCTAGATACCTCAATAGAGTGTGGATCTTGATAGCAGACTTTTATGAATTTAACATCCAAAAATTACCATGAAGAAATAATTATATGGTAGATGTATTGGCAATGGTTGCATGTATTTTAGATCCAATTGCTAACTCCAAATTGAGGGGAATTTTAGTGGAGTTAGCCTCTACTCATTTTATTCCATATAATGTTAAGAACTTTTAAGTATTAAATGATTACTAGCATATCATTGACTTCATCATAAACAATAGCATATTTGAATCTCAAATCATTAATGAGGATGACATATATGATTCAAGTTAGACAAGGAAAGAGTTATCAAATTAAAAATAAATAACACACTAAAAGGTAAGGTATCCATATAAAGGTTTCTCAACATGGATTATCATGGGGAAAAAGACAAAATAACTCTTAACAAAGGTATTCCTAATGAATGTTACAATCTAGGTGTTGTAGGTGAGTCAAAATAAGTGAATTTAGGCATTACCTACACTAGAAATAGAATCAAGAACTCAAGCATACCTTAAAATAATTTGGAGATACTATTGCATGGAGATATGAGGATTTTAAGGTTTTCAACACCTCCATCCTTACACATAACATTCCTCCAAAGACAAGTGTCAAACTATTTTACTAAAGTTAGAGGTGATTCAATATAATATTGAAACCTTTGATAGTCAAGGAAGTGTATAAACTATTGTTAGTAAAGATAATCTATCCTATCAGGAACTCCACATGGGTGGCCAATTTTTTCCCCATTCAAAAGAAGAATAGATAAATATGACTCTACGTGGACTTCAAAAATATGAACAAAACTTCAAATAAGGATAAGTATAAATTTCCTTCACTAGATGAAGTATTATAGATATTGAATGGCTCTTAGATTATGTCATTTTGTTATTTGGGATATATCTAGGTGATGGCCAATTATGAAGATATAATTAAGACAACATTTATAAAAAAGTGGGTTAAATTATAATACAATAGGATGCCATTTATACTCATCAATGTGGGTGCCACTTTCAAACATGTCATGGACATTAGATGATAATTCATTATAAAATGAATTATCATCTATATGGACGGGTTGATTGTCTTTCCTAAGGATATTTTTGAAAACATGTTGAGAGCGTGGCATCTCCTTGAATCTATATAAGTGTATCTTCAAATTAATTAAATGAAATTTGTTAAGCCACAACATATTTAAATGGTGCATTTCCATAGATACTAAGAGAGTTGAATCAATTTTTAAGATATTATTTATAGTTTTTAAGAAGGCACTAAATTCATTCTTTGGAAAAATCAACTTTGCGAGGAAGTCAAGTCCAAGATTCATAGAGATAGTTTGAACATTGATCATCATGCTAAATAAAAATTCATATATGGAATGAACCCCTGAATCACAATTGTATTTTTATGATATAAATAAATTAATTGTGAATACATTGGTGTTCATTAATCTATATTACATGTGCCCATTTTACATATAATCCTTCACTTCAAAATATTCAAGGCATATAATTATAACATATAGAAAATAAGCTAGTGATGAGAAACATGTCTCATTCATGAGCTCCCCACTCATAAATGTTGAGATTATATATTCAACCATTTAAAATCAAAAAAATTCACGAATAAAAGATTTCAGTAAGTGTAAACATGACATCTTATGCATCAAAATGGTTTCCATGGTGATTGATACATTTATTAAGGTAATGTTGATGCAAAATGAGTTAGATAAATGACTTGGGAAGTGGGTGACCAATTTACAAGAGTTTGATCTAGATCTATAACTAATGAATATTTTCATAGGTCGAGGACTTAGAAAAAAAATGGAATAACTAGATACATAGATTGTTTACCAACCTATGTAGTGGAGAACATCACTATTGAGGTTTGGTATAGGGACACTATATATTACTTGTTGAACAATGAATTTCATAATCATTTGAACTCCACTTAAAGAAGAGTATTGTGTCTAAAGAGAATCTAATTCCTAATCAAATCAATCATATTTTACATAAGGAATCATGAAATAATAAATGTGAGGTGTCTAATCAAATAAGCATTAGTTGAAGTACTCAAAGACTTCTATGGGGAGTATGGAACTAGCCATAGTTTGGTAGTGCCATAACCCACCAAGTACTTAGATTAGGATATTATTAGACACATGTTTTCAAGGATGTACACAATCATATAATAATTTTCCATACATATCATTATATTTCACATAGATAACACACCCAAAATATAATACTACATTTAGTCATAGAGGTTTGGCCATTTGTCATATGGGGATTAGATTTTTTAAGATCTATTAATGCCAATTTATCTACTAGACACAAAATTATCCTCACTACAACTGATTATTTCACACACTAGATTGAAGCCAAGGAATTCAAGAGATGCATGACTAAAGTGGTGATCATCTTACTTGAGGATCATATTATTACCAATTTTGGTATGCCATTTGTTTTGTTATGTGATGATAGTCCTACTTTACCCTCATGAAAATTTACTAAATGGGCATATGATAATCAAGTAATTATTAATTTCTCATCCAACTATTTTTCACAAGGTAATGTGTTAATTTAATCGATAAATAATATTTTTTGATTTAATTAATATAATATTGAAGAAGAATCTTAGAGACTAAAATAAAGTTTTAAATTTTAGATTGTGGCTTGATAGGACAAGAATTAAGTCTTCCTTATTAAATTCCCCATATCATCTGGTGTATGACAAAGATCATATCTTCCCTATAGATATAAGAGTTCCTACTTTGTAATTCATGAATTATTATAAATAAATTAATAAAAAATTAGAAGATTTCCTTATAGACTTGATGCAATTGGAATGTTAACATGATGTAACCTTGATGCACTTTAGTAAGCATCAAGGGGTTTTCAAATGCTAGCTTAAAAGTTGAAATAAAATAAAATCCTTTTGAATATACAATTATGTCCTTCTTTGGGACAAGTATCACTAAAATAAGGGTCTACACCCTTTGGCTAGGACCCTTCCAAATTTCTCAAAACCTAGGTGAGAATGTTTCTAGCCTAAGATATCTAACTGGCGAGGATGTTTCATTACCTATCAATGGAATAAACCTTAAGCACTACTTCTAATATTGATGTTATCTCATTGTGATCCTATAAATAATTTCTTTTTTATTTATTCATTTCCCTCATTTCATTATTTCTTATTGTTAGTGTAGGTTGCTTGCTTTCCTTTATTGTTTTTCCATTATCGATCTAGCTTTTTTATTATTTATTTTTGTTCCAGCCTATTAATTTTTCCATGTGGTTCCCAATTTAATCTATAAAATATGATGAAATGAAATGTCATTAAGTGGGTATCATGAGTGACATTTTGGTTTGAGAGTGATCCTTGATTTATTTTTTTACTTTAGATCTTGTTTCTGAGTTAGTTTTGAATGCTTTTAATGTTGTATGATTCTAAACTAAACCTTGTTTAGGTAATTTTGGGAGAATATAGTCTACCACTAAAAGCACCCTCTTGAAACCAACCAAAAATTTCATATCTTAAATGGTTTCTAAATATTCTAGGGTGAACCTATTATAGTGAATATCTATGGTGAAAAGTATATAGTTTTTCCCTTCATTTATCATAATGGTCACCATAATGGAACTAACATAGTCAAAATCAATAAAAAAGAGAGAGAAAATAGAAAATCAATTTTCGAAAGACTCAATTTTAGGTGATTTAGTAAATCTCTACCATGGCTATGGTTGCATGGTTGATAATAGATCAAGGCCTTGAGTGAGATCATAGGTAACTCCATTAGGGATATGGATGATTATCTAGAAACAAAGTAATGTATATAAAAACATCTTATAGGTATTAATCAATATTTTGATGATTATAAACATAACAAGTAATCCCTATAGGTCCTCTAAAGTAAATTACATCATCTTGAACACACCAGGTCAATAAGGGATATGTAATTTGGTCACTTAGTTTCTCCTATATTTTAATTTCCTAAAAAATTTCATGTTCCATGCATCGTTTCAGAAAAAAATTTGGTTCACTAACCTTTTCTTTGATCCAAAATAATAATAAGTATTTTTTAGTAGAGTCACAATTTTTTGTTACTTGCAAAACACACCTTAATTTCATTATGAAATCATGGAACCTATTTTGTCTCTAGAGTCTAGTATTTTTTTAAAGCAACTTGATGAATCATTCTTGTTCAGGTCACTATAATTGTTAGAGTCCCTTAAAAATTTACAATTATAATATCATGTTTTACTCTTCTTACCAATTATGAAATATAAATTTTCATCATATGCACTTGGTATAAAAAAATTTCAATTTGGGACATCATCAATCTAATTATTTGAGTTTGTTTAAAAATAATAAGTATTTATTTATCTTGAATCATGTTTTAAACTAAAATAAAATTTAACTTTTTTGACTATTTTTCCTTATATTTATAAAAATTATCTAATTAGGTTTCATGGTTTATTGTATTCTCTTCCTTAGCATTTTTAGTCCATTATGTGTTTTTTTCATTTAGTTAGATAGGTCTTTCAATATTTTTATTATCTGACTTGCTCACCTCCCTAAAAATGAACTAAACTTATTGTAATTATGAGCAAATGGGATTGTTATTTATACCAAATTTATCTCCCTTTAATCTATTTACTTCTTATTAATTTGAAATAACCAAGTATTTATGTGGTTTTATGATTTTAATTAGTTAATTTATAGATAATGGCTCAAATTCAGCTTTAAGTTAGATAAAATGGTTATTTTTATTCATAGGTGTGTTCCCATTATATCATTGTTTTCACTTTTGCCTTATCCATTTGTATTTATAAATTTGAAACCTAATGGATACTATTATTTTGTAGGCTAATTTTCACATCTTGTTCCATGAACCCCAAACAAGTGAGGAACTACTAGGTGTCACTCACCTAATTCACTACAACTATCAACACTTAGTCATTTATTACTATGTATTTTATCCCTTGAACATGCAAGATAACTCCAAGTGTCTAAATAATGTTTCTTCATGGTCCCAGGATGGTTTGTGAACTTTAGTTTATAGTAGACCTTATGGATTACTAAGGTGTTTCCACTTATCATGATCCTAAGACCATGTAGTAGTTAGAATATAGTGAAATATATGTGAACTCTCAGATGAGTGAGAGTACACCACATGGTGAAATATTTTGTCACTAGAGCAAAGAAGTAGCCAATCTAGTTGGAGACCATAATAAAGCCCCAAATGAGCAAATAGTTGCCATGTGGCATGAACATGCTATCTAGGGACACACTGACATCCTTTTACCATTATCTAGGATTGCATTTGATGGTAATCCAACCTATTGAAACTATCAAAACCTAAAAATGAAGTCATATCTATGTTAATTTTTTATTTGTTTCTAGGTTTCATTTTATGTCTTTTACTTAACACTTTGGTCTATTATTGATCCCTTTTAGGTTGATAGGATATGTGTTTATCATCTTTCATCATTTATACTTAGTCACTTTAATGGATTCTAGACCAAATTCACCATAGATTTGGGTATTATGAGTGTTTTATTTGATAAATGTCTTTTACCTCTATCCCATATTGAGTTGATGAACTATGACTTTACTTAGATTTATCCTTTGAATTATTTAATCTATTTGTGAATGAAATTAATTATATTTTAAGCTTAATAGTTGGGAAATTTTAATCACTTAAGTGGGTCCATTTTAGTTTTTCTTCATCTAAGATTGGATAAATGTTTATATTATTTCATTTTGACCTAGACACTTTGGGGAATTTTGGGCTGAATTAACTACTAGTTTGGTGAAGGGGATTTTCTTATTTTATCATTTTATCTTCCCTTTGATCATTTTTTCAGAATTTTCTTAGCCATTTTCATTTGAAAATTAAAAATTATAATGTTTTTTCTCTTCTTACAGAACTTGGGTGAGCATGGAACTTCCACTTTTCAATGATTCACTCCCTTGCAAGATTCCAAGGCTTAATCTATATATGGATCCTTGTGATCCCCTAGGAGAATGGGATGGTGATGTGTTTTAGGATCCCACTTTCCCACTTCATCAAGGCACTCTTATCTTCAAGCTCAATTTTTTGGGATCTTAGATGCACAGGGTGATACCACATGGAAAAATGACACATCTTTATAGCCCTGGGATAATTACTGCACTTTAAATTAACAAGTGATGGCCCCAAAAAAGTGAGATACTACCATGTGGTGTGATATATTCTCCTTACATCCTTAGGTGTTATATGAAAATTAAACACATTACCAAACTACCATATGCTTAAGATGATGTCATTTGTCAAATTATTAAGACCTTTCTATAATCAATACATCTTATACTTTGACATAAGAATTTTTACCTCTTAGATGATCAATATCATGCTACATGGTAGGATCTCAATCCATCTTAGCTATAGGATGTTAAACATTTTTTAAATCCCCAATCAATCCCTATATGAGCCTTGAGATGTTTCATAACATGACTATGCCAATTGGAGGACACATTGGCATCTTAGTTAGCATTATATGAGCCTAAATTTGATAGTCATCTCGCCTATAAAAAATTTTAGACCTAAAAATAAACTTGAATCTTTACAAATGATTCAATTATTTTTAGTGTTTCTTTTATGTAGTTGCATTAACAATTTGGTCCCTTTTTCTACCTTTCAATTTATTTTATTGATTATGTATATTTATTAATCCTTGGAAATTAGTCATTTTATCTTCAATTAGGCTAAATTAGAAAACAATTTGTTAAGACAAGTAGTTTTATTCACTAAATATATCTTGGATTGGCTAATTTTTACATTGGTTTGGATTAAAATGGCTAATATTTTTACTTTGTAATCTTTTGACCTATTCAATTTTTTTTTTACAATGGAATAATTTGGTTTTATCTATAAGGAATTTTATTTTGGCCTTTATTTAACTACTCATACATGAAAATCTTAATTTTGAGGGATAACTTTTTATTTACAAGTCCCTAGGGCCCTAGATGAGCAACATATGGTAACATGTTAATATATTATTACCTTGCATATCCCAACCCCTACAATATTCATGTCAAATATTTCAAGCCTAACGGAAGTGAGATCAGGCCAAGTGTATGTATCTATTCTCTCTGCTCCTTTGGGGTAGGTAATGTGTCTTCAATACATTAATGAGGCTTTAGATGAGCGACATATTGACAAGTGTCATGAACTCATCTCACTAGGCCCATTTAAGGTGAGAAGTGTATTTGGGCCCCATTTACATAATAGATATATAAGAATTTTTTACATGGCCTACTCCTACCAATAATACTACACATTATCATCCTTGTCAAAAAAGATGACCTACAATTTGATAGTTGTTTTACCTATCATAATCATCAACACCAAAATTGATCTCATTAGATCTTTTGATAAATGAAATATTGACACCTATCAAAATTATGGTCCACTGAGACCCTAGAACAATGTGTACTCATCCAAAAAATGGAAATCCTTTAGGTAAATTTGATGATACCATGTGGTAAGATCTCATTTACTTGATCCCCTAAGATGGATAGAATAGTCTAGACATGCATTATAGCCCTGGATGATTGAGATGAGGCCACGTGTTGATCTAAGGACATTAGAATAGTTATAATATATATATATATATATATATATATATATATATATATATGACCCATAGGGTCTTGGGTGAGTGATATTATGACACTTGTCAAATTCTCATCTCATTAGATCCAAAGAAAATGAAAAGGACCTAGGATCCTCAACCAAGTTACAAAATGATAAGAGGCTACCACGTAACATAGTATTAACATTATAAAGGACACATTGGATTTTATACATAGTTGGGATTGGTTACATGGCATGATATTCACAAGGTGTATACATGGGTTTCCATAATAGGAATTCATACTCAACTTGTATGGTTGTCTTGCTTGTCAAAGCTGTTAATATCTAGAAATTAGACTATAAGTCTAATCAGATCTTTGTAATCAGATTAGTGATTTATTTATTAGTATTAAAGTGAAATTAGGACCCAAAAATTAGGGTATTTAGGTGATGTATCATATCAAATAATTTCTTGTGTATTATAATCAAGTTTGGATCATAAAAGACAAAGTATACCTTAGCAAGGTGTGGTATCAAATTGTACTAAATGTGGCTAACTAGCAATCCCAAGAAGGATCCTAATGAAATTTCATCAATTAGAATTTATTCTAAGGTCAATAAACATCACCCTTGTTACTTTCATCATGGTTAGTATGGGACCTAATTTGGTCTTATCTAGACCCAACTCATTGAGTTGTCATAACCAACCATTTATGGGTTGAGTTTGCGACTTCTTGGACTGAATCTATATATAAGACTGGTTCTTCATTGTAATAAAGGATTGTTTAATTAGATTTAGAATCTAGAATATAAATATAATACCACTATTTTTTTTATATTTATTCATTTATTTATTAGTTAATTTAGTTTCCTATGAGATATGTTTTTTGAGACATATTTGTAGTTACAATTGAGAAGGGTGAATCCCAGATGTTATTTTTATGCAATATCTTTAAATTGAAAGGTTGTGAGGATAAAGTTAATTATTTTTCATTTATATGGTAATTTTTTTTTCATTTTCATTTATATTCAAGTTTTTCCTTATACCTTAACACCATATTTATTCATGACTATGTGAATATTGGTCAGATAGAAGTGTGGTTACATGGGATTTGTCTAATTGAATGAACCATATTTGTTTGCATTGTAATATAAGATCATTTATATTTATCCCTACCCTTCATTTTTTGATATTTATTTATAATTGATTAGTTTATATTTAAAACATATCATTTCTAATCAGTGCTTATAATTTTCATTTAGATTACATGTTCTCACTTATCTTTTTCTAAAAGCATTGTTAAATTTGAAGAAAAGTGATACCTGGTGAGGAATTCATTGATAGATTTTTATGAGATAAGTATTTAATAATTTATGTTTATTTTATAAGTAATAGAGTGAATATTAAATAGACCCCTTTTATTGAACAACTTGCATCAATCAACTGGGGCATATGGTTCACCTTGACCTGGTATACAAAGACCTTAGGGAAGTTGCTACCAAGTTTGCTTCCTTTCAGGAGAGGTGTAAGGGGGATCATCACCAATTTATCCTCCTCTTTTCCCCTAAATATTGGTTTATTATAAAATATATGTCAACATCATCTTCATTTTAAACCTCTTTATGCATGTATTGAGGATATCTTGAAGTTCAAAGTTTTTATTTCCTCCTCAACAAGCTCAACTATCTTTGTTTAGGTAAACTCTTTATCTAATGATATTTTTCAAGTGAGAAACATGAAATAATATATGTATTTATGATGAAATAGGTAACTCTAGTTTATATACTATAATTTAAATATTCTACAAGACCTTATATGACCTATAATACTTAGGTGAAATATTCGTATCCTTATTAATCTGTTTCATGTAAATTTACTTATATGGTTATAATCATATGAAGACTTAATATTATAATTTGAAATTTATTTCCATACTGTTTTGATCATATTGGTGATTCATTCAATTTTATGCCATTTCCAAACTATCTATAAGATTAAATATTACCTCTCATTGATGTTGAAAGTTTTATTCAACTTCCCCAACCTTTGCCTTAACCCTCATAAATGAGGTGATGTATGGTGTTTGGTACCCATACAGTTAAAAAAATGAAGACATTTTAATTGAAGTATGTAAATAAATTTTATAACACCATTATAATAGTGGTATCTATTAAACCCATATCTCATATTTCTTTGAATAAAAATAATAGAGATAACCCTTCAAACACTTTTATACCACCTCATTTTTTCCATTAGATTAAGGATGATATGATAGGCTATCAGCTAGTTGAGTACCATAAAAATAAAATAAATCAATCCAAAAACAATAGGTAAATATAGGATCATGATGACTTATTATGATATTTGGGTTCCATATAGTTTTATACACTTAATATTTTTTAAATACACTTAAAAACATTAACTTTGACATATATTTTATATACATGACTTTGCATACACATTTTATTATTTTACACATGTTCCCCTATACATTTACATATCTATTATCTTTACTAACTTATTTTTTTATCACACATATTTACTATCTCCCTAGTATGTGCCAGGACATCTATAATCCTAAGAAATATATATCCATATTCCATATCACTACGTTTCTCTATGGATGGTGTCATGAATATTCAAAATAATAAGTTATTGTAGGTGTCCATATCTCTCAAAAAAATTTGGGAACCTCTAACACCCAATTTTCAAATTTTAATTTCACCTTTTGGTAATCTTAAGAATGTTTCCTGTTTTAGTTATGTCTATACATTAAAATTTAGTATTAAACACTTGAAAGTGTATAATTTTACAACTATATAGTATGGTTAAATTATACACACATAATTTACTCTTACTCAACTTATTCCTTATCCATTCATCCATGTATGGACATGAACTTAAAAATTCATCATTACATGTTATACATGAATCTCCCTACTCTCTACTTGAATAGCTTAATATCATTCTCATATTTTTTTTCTATTTTTATATCATTGCTATTATTTTATTTGTAGTTATAGTCCTAATCAAATATATCCACCACCATAAACTTATCCACTTAGATCAAACCTATCACCACACCCTTTAACTACTATTTTCCCAAATTCAAATTATTCATACGGGTTAGTTCATATGTTTCCCAAGTTGATTTAAGGAATTTATTTAAAGAGTCTGCCATATAAACATATCAATACTAAGAATTTTATATATATCACTTAGGTATATATCAATATAAATAACATTTTACATTGAGAGGAACTATATAATTTAATATTTCAATATTTATTTTTTATTTTTAGACCTGATTTTTTATTCCTCATATAGAGTAGTAATTTATTCCTGATCCTAATCCCTTTTGATGTTTTTCATGCTCATTTTTTTTCCATATAATAAGGATAATTTTATTATTTATATAATTTGGAGTGAAATTTTAAGTGGTGTTTAAATTTATCATAATTAGATTTATTTAGATCTATCACATGTGTTTAAAATGGCTAAAATTTATGAAACTCAAATTCCTTCTTCTTTTGATGCAAATGTTAATAATTAACACATATAAAAATTTAAAAAAATGAATGATGATATGAAACATATTTAAATTATTTATTGATAATAAAATTATTGAATACATCAAGATGACTTGGATTGTGTAGACCATAAACAAGTTGCAGTGCTTTCTACATTTTAAAAACAAATCTATTTATAACCCCGTGATTTACATAAGATCTTAAAAAAATCATAAGAGTTAAAAAATTAAATAATTCTAAATTTTTCACATTTTATGAAGAAAATAATTATCTCTTTATCAATACTAATACACTTATCATAGGTATTGATCCTACAATTAGTGTTAAGACTACTACTACTATTATTATTCCCACAACTACACCTTTGGTAAAAATGGGATGTCTACCCATGGTTTGGATGAAGAAAAAAATTATCCTCATATTAATATGACTATCCCTACATTTCATACTTGCATGCCTTAAAAGGTTACCACTCTTGTCACATCATTCACTAATACATAGTTTTCTATGATAGATGCTTAAACACTTGTGCAAACAGTTATTGAGATAAAATAAGGTCTTAAAAATAAATATAAATATTATAGAGTGGTCCATACCATTTATTCTAATTTATTATTAAATAATATATTGTCTCTTGAGATCTTAATTTATCCTTTACCAACTGGTTTTGTGTCATAGGTAAACTTACATTGTATAATGGTAAAGGTCACTCAAAATAGCATATTCAAGCCTTTCATGTAGCTTGTTTAAAATATATATCTAATGAAAGGTTATTGAATATATTTTTTTAACATAATATTAACTACTATGCATTATATTAGTATAATTAACCCCTTTTTTAACCAATCCATACCTTTAATTCTTTGGCTAGTTACTTTATAACACACTTTTCAATAAGCCCTAGTGAGAATATGTCGTATGATCAAATTGAAAAATTTAATCAAGGGTATGATGAGCCTACCATTTATGATTTAATAAATTAAAATACCATGATATTTAAGATTAAAATTCAAATGGTAAATAATAAATTACAATATATAGTCAACCAAATATTTCTTCCCCTCTACATTAATATATTATGTTTGATAAATTGTAATATTTTAATGACATATATCATATAAATAAGGTTAGATAAGTTTAATTTATTTCAATTAATAATATAAATTATAGGTAAAACTCTCCCACCAGTTTAGATAAAATTTTCTTATTAAAAAAAAATTCAATTCAATAGTAATTAATAATAAGAATGATTCAAAACCAACATTTAACAAAGTCTCACAGCCAAATGATCATATTGTTCTCTCAACTCCACCAAGGAGGAAAATATCACATTTATAAAGACCTAATAATGTATTATATAAGTTAATTGAGTGAAAACTTATATCTCCCCCTCACCAAAAGTGTTTGATATTTATAAGCCTCAATATAATTTATTTGATAGTAAAGCATATTGCATCTATCATCGGTGTGTAGGACATTAAACTAATAGATGTATTAGTTTGTGACATAAGATACATTATTTGAATGACATGATAAATATTATAACACACACACATATTAATGATTCATTGACACATCCCAATTTTAATATATATTTTTATCCCTTTCCAAATCCTATAGTACAAGAAACTACTACTAATCATAAATGGCATATGAATTACAAGGCACATCCCCATATACATTATTATACTTAAATAATTGAGGGATAACATCCTATAGATGGTATTATTTTCACACTTTAGACTATGTAAATAAAAATACATACTATAACTTTTGATGATCATGGTATTTTTTAATATGAGTATTCTAATTATTCATTATTTTTACATGCATACATAGGTTCACAACCTATACACAATGTCATAGTAGATAATGGTTTGATTTAAAATATCTACATCATGACACTCCTCACTAGTCTTGGATATACACAAGTATATTTTATTGATAAAAAAATATAATTAAAGGATTCAATGGATAGAAACTAAATATTATAGGGAGGATTATACTATTAATAAAAGTGGGACTTGCTATATTTTCTACCTTATTCATAGTTCTACTGAGTTAAGGAACATTTAAGAAGTTGTTAAGATATACTTGGATATGAAACATGCCAAATGTAACATATATAACACACATATGTTTGAAGTATATACATTATAATAGGGTGCTTATATTTTGAAGTATTCAATATCAATTGATATCCTCTTCATTAAGATATTATTCCTCATCCACCCCCACCACCACCACAATTAGTTATACAACATCTTAAGGTTAATTTTGATTAGACAACTTAGATAAAGACATTGGATCTTAATTTATGACTAATATTACAGTTCCAATTACATCAAATATATGTTCTACACTCACGATAACATTTATCTACCACATCACATCCTAGACTAGTGTTATGGAATCTTTTGTGTCTTCTATAATGAACATAAGAGCATTGTTATATTATGAATCATATTCCATATATTACTATGATTAATAGAGTTATGTCATATACATATAATCATATAGTTTATGATGATGATGATGATGATGGTTATGGTATATCATAAGATAATTTTTCATATTATGATATAAATACAAATGTTTCTACTCGATCACGATGGGTAATATTAGACACATTTGACACATTAACTCTATGTGAGCATCCCATTAATGTGATAATTGGTTAACAATACATAACATTCTTAAAAAATCAAAACAAAATTAAAAAAATTAGTTTTTCAAATAAAATAATAACTAAGACCTATGCATGACAAGTATTTATTGTTTGCATGATTAGTGTATGATTTATCATATAGATAGTACGTTATATATCTATTTTTCTATGCACATGAATATAACAATATATATGAGTGATATTTAAGATATAAAATTTGTATATGACATAAACACATAGATGTAGGACATTCTGAAAACTAAGATCCACCTTCCTACATTGGGGGCATGTTTTTTTTGGGTGAAGATTTCTACTTTACACATGTTTTATAATTATATTACTATTTCTATTTAGATACTTTACACTAATTATCCATGACTTTATTTGAATCATAATATTCATAGATATATTTCAATAGATATTATATTTTTCTAAATGTTATGATAACATTAATTAATTGTGTAGATTACCATTGCTTGTTCTAAGAACATTTATGATGTTCTAAATTGCACAATGCATGGATTTATTATTTATTTCATTGTGTGACTATTTATTTGTTTGACTCTAATTTTATGTGTGACATTTGATTGTCCATTGTTTGTGTGGAATTTGATTATCCATTGTGTTTGTGACATTTTATTTTCCATTTTATATGCATCTTACCTTACATGACATGTAGTGTTATTATGTGTTATTTATTATGTGCATCATAGACATGACATTATGTGTGACTATGTTTACTATGTACAGATAAATATATAATTTTTAATTAATCTTGTTATGTCATGACCTATATCATGCACTCTTATTATATTTGTGGTGCTATGATACATATCATGGACATTCAAAATAGTTATTACTTATTTTATGGATGCTTGTTAGTATGTTAACTATTCATTACATTCATATTTGATATATATTTCTTGGAATGACATTTTTATGCCTTAGGATCCATGGTCCATACATACTCAAATGATTTATTCTTACTATCATAATATGATACATTGATTATATATTTTTATATATAACATGATTTATTTAAATCCTTTTTTTTAGAAGAGTATCCTAGGCTACACTCCTCACCTCAAATTATGGGTATATATAGTGGCTTGTCTTAGATATCAAGCCTTCACAACTACAAAAAAAATCATATTTTAGGCACATATTATTTCATATTATTATGGGTATTACTATGATTATGACAAGTTTTATATAAATTTGAGGAATATGTGAGACATGTAAATATAATTATGAGTTTTATTTCATAAATTATATGAGAATATTACATAAATTACATGAATCAGATTACATAGATCATTAGGTTGGGTGAATATGGTCAAAATTTCATAGATATTGTGACACTTTAGACTCAAATTATGTAGGTTATTATATTTTAAATATAATAAATGCATATGTGACACATTATATAAAAACATTATGGTAATACATTACTCAAATTATATCATACAATTTATATGTAGTGTATGATTCAAAAACTTTACATAGATCTTCAAGCATTTATAAATTTGACTAGAATCCATAATGGATTCCATGAATATATATATATATATATATATATATATATATATATATATATATATATATATATATATATATATATATATATATTTATGTGTAATTTAATTTATGTGAAACATAACTTATTGGCACTTATGTTGTGACCAAAATGACCCATTTTCAAATTTTGAAATGAGGACCCTCTTTCATCTTAAATTCCATGTTCAGGTCTTATTGTAAAATGAATCAATCCAAGTCTAAATTGAAAGTCATTATCTTAAGTCTAAGTTTGTTAATTCATAATGAGGTATTTATTTTATTTTAAACTAGTTGAGTGTTCCCATAATTGATGAATTATTTCAATTGATGCTTGAGTCTAAAGGATCTAAATGGACATATATGTTGAATTTATTCTATATATTTATTTATATTTTTATGTTATGATGTTCATAAAATTTATATTCTAGTTTCATGGATTAACAAAGGTAAATTAATTTATCTAAGGTAATTTTTTATTTGTAAGAGTGTTCTAACCCAACAGGGTCACCTTACCAAAGCTTAATTATTCTAGATTAGAAAGGTTCCCCCCTACATTATTATGAATGAATTTTCATATTGGTCATTTTGATAAAAGCCTCCTCGTAAAGACCGTCACCACACATATCTCTTGAGCTTAGATAAATGATTGAATTTAAGAGTGGTAATGAGTTCAATTTCTAATAGATAATCCCTTAATCCATGTGTCTACCCAAAATTCCTCATGAAAGCTTTTTGAAACAACTAAGTCTTTTCCTTTTGTGAGCCCTTAGATTCATGGGATTGAGATGCACATATTCATCTCACTTCTTCATAACTACTGAGGCAACTATTCTAAGTCATTTTCACTTGAATGTCTAAACATCTAAGATTGTGTTATGTGTCTTCATCCTAATTACTCACTTTTATTAACTCAAAATGGATAGGGAAAGGACCCTATGAGCCCCCATATTAATTATATTATACCACATGTTTACATCTCATTCATATGGATAAAATAAGTGAAATTCCCAAGTTTTGAGGTTCCCCAAGTGACCAAACAAGTGAGATCATGATATGTGACATGATCTTGCTTATTTGAGACTAATAGGTAGAGGCATATACTTTGAAAATAGATGACCATCCAAACAAGCAAGGTCTATCTGCATGGTAACATCATATTCATTTAGAGCCCACATACAAAGCTACATAGTTTGAGGTAAAGTGACCCTTCATATAATAAATATTATGACATTCAATATGGTCCCACTCACTCATGTATTTTAAGATAAACAAATGAATAGTCCCATAGTTAAGGATCAAAGACCTGCCTAACCTAGTAAGGTTCATCCATATGGTATCATCCTAGTCATATACAACTTACAAACTTGTAAAAATACAATATGAAGCCTAAAGTCCCAAAAATTTAATAATATGATAAATTATAAACATATTATTCTTATGGAGAAAATAGTGAAAAATCCCAAGTCTTGATGCCCATAATCACTCAGATAAGTGAGATCATGCCAAAATCTCAAAGTTCCCCAAGTGCTCAAAAAAGTGAACATCATCCACATGGTAAAATCCCACTAAATTCTAAGCAAAAGACATAATAAATGAATATACAGAGTGTGAAAGCCCTTATATTAATGATATTGAGCCACATGTTGACATATTTATGAACCAAAACCAATGTCCCAAGGGCTCATACATCAAAACTCCATAACCAAGTAGACTAATAAGATTAGGCCATGTGTCTTTAATTTACTTAATAATTGTTTAAAGTTAAATTAAAAATAAATAAATGCCCAAATACATGAGAAATAGGCATGTGGAAAAGTATATGTCTTAGTGAAGTGGCTAAGAGGAAAAAATTGACAACATTATGCTACATGTTTATCTCTAGATAAAGCAGAGTAAAAGAAACAAAGTGGATTCATGAGAGAATTAAAAATACATTTATATAATTTCAAGGATGACTTTCATTCTAGATTTTTTTTTTGTGGATTAAAAGGATACTCCACATAGGTTTTGATTGAGTAGTTAATGTATAAATGTCACAATCCTAAGGAGCTTGATTGGGACAATTGTTTTAACTTTATCCAATGAGTAAAATACAAGAAGGTGGACCCCAATACATTCTAACCATACATTTTTATATTTTAAAATTAGATTTTTATTCAAATATATTATCAAAGTGCCATGTAGAAATTCCCTTAGTCATTCATAATAACATGAAGTTAAAAAGAGGTGTGTTTTCCCCACACTTCTTGCACATATCAACTCCAGTAAATAAAATGCTCCATGAGGCTTTTATTAAATTTTATAGGTTGATCTCTTAAAATATTCATTAAAATATCAACAAAACTTTCCATAACCATTAATATGTGATCCAAATTAGACTTCTCCTCGATGATCCTTAGTGTTTAATAAAATTTCATTTTATCTTATCTCTCATGGAATGTTAAATCCTCTGACATTATATTATTTTACCATTTTAGGCCTTGATGGACAAGAGTGGGATCTTGTTACTCTTAGATTCAAGACCCATCTTTCCCTACTATATATACTACTTTCTAGTATGTTATAAGGGTCTAATCCATTTACAAACAAATGATATAAGAATAATGAAAAATTGATTTTTTATGTAAATGCATATGGTTTCCTATAAGTCTTCTTTTTTATTTTTTTTCCAAATAGGGTATCTAATGGATCCCCATACCTTTATTTCATTCCTTGGACTATCTCAATAATAATCCTAAAATGAGAGGATGAAAATCCCCCAATTGTTCCCTGGCTCACATAGTGCATTTAACCTCTTAGGTGTAACTAGGGTGGAGATCTTGGACCAAACAAAAATTGGCACTAGAAGGAGGATTTCCAAGCTAAATATTATTATGCATCCTATAATATTTACCTACTTGTTACATGATTAAACATAGAAAAAAAGTTAGCACTAGAAGTAGGGCCCATTTCTCACTCACTAATAAATATTTAATCTACTAGCTTACCTACAAACAAACTAAAGCCTAATGTGTCGATCATTAGATATCAATCTATTCTTAGATAACTAATAATATCCCCATTATAATTATATATGATAACTATAACCATTAGAAGGAGATAAATACATATGGTTATGCCTACTATCTCATCCTCTTAGTTTATCCATAATAGACATCCACTTACAATTACACCTATGCCATGGTTGGTTGGGTCTACTATTGACATTCTAGGAGTTGTCCATGATTTACCTAGGAACCTAGAACAATACCTCACAAGATGTAAAATAGGTGTGGGTTGTAATGCTAAGGAAAGTGTAACTTCATACGAAATTGATCTCAACCTTCAAATGTCAAGCATAAGGATGTTATTTCCCATCAAGTTTATTATATGAAATAAATGATTGGTTATCAAATTTACCTAAAGGCTTTATCATAAGCTTAGACCAATTCAATAACACATTATTTACCCATTGCCGGTAGGTAATTGATCAAAGTGTATTATACCAATAATTTACCTACATTAAAATGGAACCTAGTGAGCCCATAATAAATTTCAATAATAGGTTTTAGAATATGTATAATTGAATCATTATGTGTATAGACTATATGCCTAGTTAACCCTTTAAATGTAAAATAACACACTAGATCCTTAGATTAATATGTTCCTACATAGAGACACACTAGTGGTAGACTTACCTCTATCTTATGTTGAGACCATGAAATTATATAGATAGTTGAATCCTCAATATCTATTGGTACCATTCATCCTAAATATACTACCAAGTATGCCCACTTTGAACCCCGTCTTTTCCACTAGACATAATATATCCACTCACAACCTATGATGGTAAGAACTAGTTTCCTTTAAGGCACATTGCTCCTATCATCACCTAGGATTTTTTAGACCAATAAATAATGAAATAGCACCTCAATATAATAATCAAACATTGGTCCCCACTATGAAAAACATCTAAAGTGTGATTCAAGAATCCACCGAGAATGAGTTGTACTCTATACAAAGCATGGTACTATTGTCACCAAATATTTCACCCTAGAAGAGGTTGTTCAAGCCTAATCTAAGATTTGTGAAACATTCGAATACCTATAGGCTTATGGGTTGCCTATAGTATAGGTATACCTCTAGATCTAAGGTCTAACTCTTTGAATTGATCTTGAAGTGCTTATGACCTATGCTAACTGATTACTTGTTGGAAAAGGGATAGAAATATGCATGAAATAAATATACTCTAAGGGGGTGATACACCATAAGGATTTAGATAATTCTATCATACCTCTTTCACTAAGAAATAAGACCTAAAAACTAGCTTAAAAGTCCTAAGATGATATAACATAAGTATTTTAATATAGACGTGATATGCATGAAGAAACTCAAGATAAGTGAACCAGAGATCAAATTTCAAAATATAAGGACACTTTCACACTTGAAGGGAGCCAAACACACTAGCTATACTCTATATTACCTATTATAATGAGAACTCCTTGCACTAGACATGAAAGGATAAGGATAATCAAGGATAAAATATTATCACTAAACCTCACCATTCATCATTTTTCACACTTAGATAGGATGTTTATGAAATCAAAGAAACAATTCATATATTATTCAAAATCAAAGTACAAAATAAAACTAGCAAGGATTTACCATACATAGTGTGAATTATGAAAAAGAGCCAAAATGGCTAGTACTTATAAAATGTGAGAGAGGAGAATAAAGTACAAGAGTCACAAGAATACGTGACAAGCTAAGAAAATGAGTTAAATTTCTAATATAATGGAATATGGAATAAACCATGCAAATTCTCTATGTACAAATTCATTTGTAAGCATGAAACTTCTAAAATATGGTGTAGGACTCTTTAACTTGCTCTTTGAAAACTACCTTCATCATTTGGAATTCCTTGAATGCTCAAAAATAGACTAGGGATAGATGACATCATTGCACTATGAATGAGGGGTTATAAATGGGCCCAACATGCATTGGATGTGTCCTTAATCACCAATATTCTTTTGTCTAAGTGTTCTAACTACCTTAAATCATGATCAACCTTTTTCTACTCATCCTTCACGCCTGACACCAAGGTGTGATTTAGTTTCTCAAACCAATCTATATAAAGGATGGTATGACACTTATCAGGGGTCCTAAAGTCTCTAAATCCATCAAATAGACTTTATAAGGCTCCAAATTGGATATATAACCTTCTCAATTGGTAATCACTCTCTATTCACTATGCCAGTTTGGACTAGCTAAGATGAATATGATTTTAAAGTCACTTATGTTCTTTGATTAATTAATATATTGGCATGCAGAGTTATATTATGTATCATTCTCTCTCCCAAAGTTATTATCATCTTTTGAAACGCTTTTGTACCTACAAAATATCAAAATATGTCAAGGAAATACATTTTTCACCCTATTTATATAAGTAGTTAGAATCCAAATTTACTAGAAAGATTCCTAGGGATTCCTCTATAATTTCCAATCACATTCCTTCTCAAACTATCCCATATGGATGCCTTTCCTTCCTTATTTTCTCCATTGGGTCATTAGCAAGGGTTTTAGGTAGTTTTGACCTCTAAGGATTATTCATAAAATTTTGACATTGAAATCATGAAAAAATAACACTAAATCCTTATTTGAGACATTATAAAACATACCCTAGATCTGTGATCCCAAATATTAAGCATCCATATAGGTGCAACATTCCAAATATGGCCTCTCAAGCTCTTCAAGGCAATCTATACAAGCTGTCATGTTTCCAAGCCAAGAAATGGTTTATCTATGGCCTCCTCTTCAAACCAAAGGTTTTTACATACATTATAATTCCCCATTAATTTTATTAAATTATCTTAAAGTCTCATTTGGTGTTATAAATGGAAATGGACCCCTTTAGGCATTAAGCCTTATCTAGAACTTATAGGCTTAGTTTGCACTTATGTGGGTTTGGGCCACACTATTTGGTCTATCAGTAATATGAGGTTTTATTCATAATTTTTTATGTCCAAGATATCTTTATACATATTTTTTAAGGTTTAAACACTTTAAACTCACCTTCTTTCCCTTTTGGTGACCCACCCTATATGGTTTATCTCTCCAAGAGTGCCCTCTATCTAAGACATAATAGAGGGCATCTCCCCTATTGAATTATAAAAAAATATTATTTTATGGGATTTATTAGGTGATAGATACCATATGTAAAAATATATAGGTTTCAAACATACCTATAGCACCTCCAAACCTCAGAAAACCCAAAACAAATTTGTGGAGAACTCACTGTGTCCAGGATTTTGTGAATTGACTGTAGTTATTCTTGAAAGCTAACTCAACCTATTTATTTATTATGGGAGTATAATTATCTGGTATGTAATTTTTAATTAATTTGTAATAAGGTATATCATGCATGATTTATTTCCAACTCTAAGTGTCTTCACCTTTTCTTGACTAGGTAAGAGTGGCTGACTATGTACTATGTTATTTATTCAAGAGGGAAACCTACTTGTAAGTGTGTATTAAAAAATTTGAACTCATAACATGTTAAAATGATTACCTTAATGTAATAAATTTCATTGTATACCTAAATTATATCTCACTTCATGCTTAAGACTTGAGATAAGAACATATTCCCATATATTAGTGCATTGTCACACTACGTCAGATTGAAGGTGGCTATTCTTGGATCAAAATGACACCTATGGGATGTCATGCATAGTAAATTTAATTTTTAGGCCTTATTTAAATCATATTATCCAATTTAATGAGTTAAATATACTCATATCATGCTTATTACTATAAATCAACACTCAACCTTAAGGTTTTAGGTCAAAAAGAGATCTTATAGGTTGTGATATGGGTTAAAAGCCTATATTTCAACTTCCTCAAATTTTAATTGAGATATTTGTACCATAATAAACTAAAATAAGAATAATTACCATGAATACATGCTCTTATATTTCCATTTTATATTGTAAGGTCACTTGAGGTTTAATATATTGTAGAGAACACTGACTTTATGTAGTGAAGAATTGCATGATTTTGAGGCCTCCTAACATCATAATACATTGGCCAAACCACTCACCCTCTTTTGTAAGGAATCTATATTATTATATTGATTAATAATATAGGGATTAAAATTAATATATACCTATTATTACCTCATTATATGATAGTACCAATGTGGCTAAGGCTCAATTTCAGATTTTTTAAGGTAACAAGTCCTTAAATTCTTTCTCAATGTATGAACACAAATCCTTAAGTATTCCTACCACTCTATGGTTTAAAAATGGTTATTATGAAATATTAAACATTATAAAACTATATGAATGTATATAACCTACTCATACTCCTCCATGCAATACCTTTAGGCCTCTGTGAGAGCCACTTGTAAGTGTTATTGTAGGATGCAAGGCAATAAATATAAAATATGAACAATATGCATTGTGGATAGCATTAAAATAAACATTATAATTCATATGAATATTTAATTTAATCCTTTCCACATTTTAAATAATTGAAACCAGTTCAAATTCTTAATTACCACATGACTATTCTCCTATAGATGCACATCAATATCAAGCAAGATAGAGCTATATGACTATGTTCACAAGTTGATTGGTTATCAAAGTATATCATATGAAAATTTTAAATATTATATTTATTTTTCATAATATAATCATGTGTTAAATTTTTGTAAAGTCTTCATGACATGTCCATGAATGTCATCAAAGCCTTGATACACCTTGCTCAGTTGACTGTGTATGATAGTCATGTAGAAAGATGATTGTGTTGCTTGTTTGATTGCAACTCCATTGACATGAAAAATTTGAGGATTATATTGGAATGAGAGAGTATAAATAAGATATTGGAGACTATAAATACAATATATCACCCTCATCTAAAACCACCAAAAGGACAAGAACCCTCTATAATTGGTGAAACCTAACTGCAAGTCCATTAGTGTACTCAACCTATAACTTAAGAAGTTTAAGATCATCAAATCACATAAAAACATGAAAATAAATATGTAAACCATAAAATTAGTAATTACAAATCCTATATAATAAATTTCATGCATTGGTTTTTATGGACTAGATAAAAAAATATTAAAACTTATAGGGTGTGGGGATTGACATAGATAGTCAACTTTTAAAGGATGGTTAATAAAGCATAGGCAACCAATCCTTAAAATCCTACCATGAGATGGAAGTGGAATAAGTGTAATAAAAATTAATAATATAATTTGACCTAAAACCTCTCCTACTAGCCATACCATCATAAGAATTATTAACTAGTATTGTATGCCTAATGTAGTAATAAAGAATAAAAATTGTTTTGAGTCATTTTTGGGACTTAAAAAGAATATAAAATGTGGTAATGAAGTCATGGAATCTGAATAGTCATTCCAAAACCTTCCACATGTTCCACCACACTTTCATAGGCTGTACAACTACCTAAACCTCCCTTTTTCAACTATTTTCTTGATTTTAGTTAGGAACCTACAAGTTTATAAGTTATTAATAACATTATTGATAGGTTATAACATATTATATTTTGAGAGAGACTTTTTTAAACTTTTATACCTATAAAAACTATACAACCATCATTAATGACCCAAATATGACCCTTAAATGACATGAAATGACTTAAGACTAGATTTGACTATGACCAAGATTAATATCACATTAAATGACATCAAATATGACCATGCCACCCAATATTACATCATAATATACTCTTATATAGTTTTTTTAACTATATGGGGTTGACCCATTTTGACTTTTGGTCAAAATATTCAACATTCTTGGCAATTCTCTAGGGGTGGTGTGTTTTCTATACCAATGAACAATAGCCTAATCCTATCCATTGGGCCATGGAGTCACATATGCATAAGTTTGACACTCAATTTGAATTTGAAAAAAAACCAAAAAATTAAAGATAAAAACAAAAAACAAGACACACAAAAGGAAACAAACATGTTTTCAAATAGAATACTTATGGAACACACACAAAACTAAAATAAATACACACACCTAACCTAGTATTTACAAGACCTCACTCTTGAGGTGAAGAACATCTTGCCATGATTTAACCAAGGTTAAAGATGGTTCCTCTTGAATCTTTATCACTCCGTGAAAGCAAACTATCATGTTAGGTATGATCATCATCAGTTACTTGACTAGGTAAATGGTGAAATGAATTACCATCCTTATGTCTTCTCATGCCCAAAAGTGGACTACTTTGGGCTTTCAAAAATGTTATATCTTTCCACTAAAAGACATTGATTGGTTTTGTAACCTGATTGATCTTTATAATATTTAATCTACACTCCTCAAATTGAGTATTAGGAAGCATGATAACTTCCTCAACCTTACCTTCATCTTGGAAATGATGTGTTTGATACACATAATCATTAAGCTTTCTCACTTTTTGCTCTATCACATCTGGAAATGACTCAACATCAGGCTGAGGTGTTAGTTACTCCTTGAACATAAATACTTCTACCTTGAAATTATTAGGTTTATCTATGACTATAGACCCTTGAACAGTAGATTGATATTCATTATCATTCATAGCATGAAACTTTTTTCCATGTTTGATGAGGCACTCAATAACTTACTCATTAAGTTTATCAATAAACTTTACATCAAATATGCAATATTTTATAAGAGTCTATATACATAATATTTTAAAACTTTTATTGATTATTGACACTTCATATATTATAGGAACTTATTGAGTATCAATATCTCTAAGTGCATGGCTTAATGGGTACATTAGGAAAGGGGTGGGAAGACCATCGATGATTCATAAGATTGTTATTCCTTTTTCCACTTGCCATCCACACATTAGCCTCTTGAAACCATTAAACCCAAGCTTATTATTCTTAGTTCTACCTATTCCTATCACTTTCTATGTTTTATCCTTCATTTCTTAGCTTAACACAATTTTAACATGTGAGTTATGATAGGTTGACTAGGTTGACCTATCACAATTTAGGGACTTTCTCTCTCTTTTGGTTTGTTGGCCTCTTGGCTGACCTAGCACAAACCTAGTGAGTTTGACCTAAGAGCATGCTAGGTCAACCAGGTTAGCATAGCATAGCCAACATTCTTGAATTATTTTAGGGTAAGTTTATACTTTATATATAAGGTCATTCCTTACCATTTTTAAGAGTGAATAATTAAGTGAAGAAATGTGAATGAGCATCTATCTATTGACCATTCTACTTGGGGAATAAAGCTTTAGGGTTAAATAATTTCTTTAGAGATCTAATCTTGTCTTTTGGATAATTATTTTGGATTTTTGGATAGGTTGTGTATCTTAGAGCTGATTTATATTAGTTATCCTTACATACCATGACAATGTCTTGAGAAGCACTTGGCCAAGGAACAGATTGAAGCTTGATAGGTTCATCTTCAAAGGTAAGTATTCATAAATTTAGCACTCCTTTGTAAGAGTAGATAGATAGTGAATTTATATTATTCTCTTATACGTATTAGTATTATATATACATTGACATAAGTATATGTCTTTTATACATGTTTAGTTTAGTTATTTATTTATTTTGCCTCTAACCCTAACTTTATGCCACAAGATTTGGTGTGCACTAGATTACATTTAATTTTAGTGTTATTACATTAGTGAAATATTAAAGCATAGGACTCTTTTAGGGTTGTTGTGTGATTGTGTTAGACTATAGGATTTGTAACCCTACCTCACATGTTATGTTATGACATGTGATCACCTAATCGGGTCAAGCAAATCCTTACATTGGTTATGATCCTGCTTAATAATTATATGCCCCCATTTAGATGTGTACATGTGTTCTATCTCATCTAATCCAAGATTGATTTATGGACATGATTAATTTTTGATTGTATACATATTCTTACCCAATTTATCAAATTCTTGACATATGGCATTGAACGTTTGCCATAAGTTATCTTCCTCTTCCTCATGAACTTCATCATCAAGGGAAAATTCATTAATAACATGTAAAAAGACATTATTTATTAGGTTATTCAATCTATCATCATAATATACATGGATCAATTAATTACCTTCAATAGCTTGTGAGAAAGAATGTTGAATACTTACCTTACCTTGCTCAAAATCTTTTTCATGGATGATATAGGTGCCAAGCTTAGTTTGCTCAAAATATGTATATAGATCATGTTCATAATCATCTATCTACACCATACTTATCTAGAAACAAGTCAAATATGCCTTCAATTTTGGAAGAAGTGCCATCATCCACAATAGATTCCTCATTATCACTAATAACATAATTCAAGTTAGAGCTTGATTCTACATAAGTTTCAATGTGGAACTTTGCAGGTCGATAAGTTTTTATGGTCACCTTTGTTCGATATCTTATCCTAAAGGATAAGAAAGACCAATCAAATAAGAGGTACCCTCCCATCTTAGATGTGAAAAATATTGAAAGGAATATTTAAAATTGAGTAGGAAAGTCCACAACAACCATGTCTTGGAGGATAGGGAAACTAGGACAATCATGAAAGAAAATATTCATCCATTTGATCAATCCTATTGTCTTGGAAAGTGTACCATCTAACTTAAGCACTAGTTTATTATGTGTGTTAAAAAAATTTGAATTCTACTCAAATGAGGTCAACCCCTATTATTTTAAACAATTCAATAAGCTTTATACACATTCTATAGGGTCTCATATTGTCTTATATATCTTACTTGGTCTTGTCCTAGTCCTTGTCTAAGTTCATTCTCCTTTGAATTAGCCTAGTCAATTGTGGTCAATTATGGTCAAACCTTGGTAAAACTTATTCAAATCTATATTTGTCTCCAATTTTTCCTAATATGACATTTATCATGTTTTAATGTGTTTATAATTCATAAATTAGTCATTTGTTATATCTCATGTGCAAAAAAGGGTCTTTTAGCCACCTTTTATCTTATTAAATGACTTGTACTTACTTTTGTGCAAGAAAATTTGACACCAAGGTGATTTTAAATGTGGGTCATATCAAGATCATGTTAGGTGATAGTTATAAATTAGGTTCATCAGGCAATAAGTAGTCCCCCTAGAAATAGGGCTTTTTCAACACTTGTACGAATTTCTCAAACTCCTTTATAGTAAAAAATGTGGTGGTATGACTCTTAACCTCCAAAAAAGTCATATCCACATTTTTTCCATAATTTTTACAAACATTTTCATCTACAACTCATTTATCTTCTTTCTCCATTGGCAAGCCAAGAAAGGGTGAGTCCAAACACTCACTATAGAAGCTACAGGTGGAGTTAAGGGAAATGCTTCTACAAGTGGATAGAAATATGAGTGCACTTCACATCCATATCAAGAGATATTAGATTTTTGGCTCCTCATTAATGAATAATGGTTAACACTCTAGGTAGATTTTTATGCCTATTCAACCATGAGGGGTCTTTTTTTTAAATTTGTTTCAACTTTTCTTTATTTAGATTGATGGAAGGGTTCATTAAAAGTATTCCTACACATTTTTAAAGACATTATCATGATTATTTTGGTGTTATAAATTTCAAATACCTAGGAAATCCTCCTTTAGGCTCGTACATGCTTGCAAAATGCCTAGTTTGCATTGACAGTCAGCTCAATTGATTTGTAAATGATTTTTCCACATTGGAACAAGGGATTTGGTTATTTTTTTATGATTCTAATAATGTTTTATTATATAAGTAGGGGTTGAAAAATGTTTCTTGGTATTTGGAAGGCCTTGCCTTGTATTTTCATCCTCCCTCATGGTTTCCTTGCATAGAATAGTCAATGTTTCACTTACAGGAGCATACTAAAGTCATATTACTTTGAGGAGAATCCTGATAAGGTTTTAAACTCCTTAGAGACATTGGAATGGAATTTGATGATCAAGGAAGAGACCTTAAGGCCTAAACTATACATAATTATCCACTTCTTTCTTGTTTACTACCTTTTTAGTTACAGTCACCTTGCACTTGAGCTCTAGGAGGTTTGTACATAGCATGAATGGTGAAAAACATGGTGGAATTAATTTTTGAGCTACTAGGATATCCCAACGGTAATTATATTCATGTTATGAATACTTAAGAGGATAAAAAGGAAAGGATTATCCTTCAAAAGAGTGAGTTGACATTTTTGGACTCATAGTCCCTAAAAGTGAAAAACAAAGGTCTCTAAGGTTTTTGAGAGAATGCACATCATATTAAAAAGGGTTTTCAATGCTCCTAATTTCTTGGTTTAGTATACCTATCAACATATTATAGCTAAGACAATTTTGAATTCAAAGTGATAAGAGGAAGATGAAGTTTGAACACCCTCAAAGTTGTCAAAAATCCATTGAAACAAGGTAATGTTATCTATAGAGAGTTGATCAAAATTGGTGTGGCCCTTCATAGTCACGATCATGGTTTGTACCATCACATTTAAATGTTTCCAAAAGGATTCAAGTATCACTCATGATATAATATAGGTAGAGAAAGATGGCTCTTGGTATGGTGACCCCCCACATCCTCCTCTCTATCCATACAATAGGCCTGGGAGAGGCCATCTTTAGCAAGATCATATAACAGTAAGGTGAAAATTAGGTTTTTGACCTTGATTTGAACTTGAAAGGAGAATGTAAGGTTTTTAAAATCTAATGACCCTTATGGTAGATCAAAACACCTCAATCACACTTTAAATGACTTATAATACCTAAAATCGGGCCCTTAAATCCATAAAACATAGTTAGCTAAGGTATCTTGATGGTGAGGATAAAATTTTGAGTTTAGACCTCATTTAGAGATTCCAAATAAGATACAAGTGAAATGAAGGAAATATGACCATGGAAAACCCAAACACACCATCACAAGGCCTAACCTTTGCTAAAAATGCACCTACAGGCCCTTAAATCCATGAAAGCATAGTGAGTCATGAGGTATATTGATAGTGAGATGAGAGGTTAAAATTATGGTCTTACCTTGAGGTTTACAAGGTGAATAGGAGGTATAAGGTGGTTTTATGTTTTTGAGGACCATCATGTGAGTAAAACTCCTCAATTAGGCCTAAAGTTCTATCAAGAACACCAATAGGTAGCCCTAGAGCCCAGGAAACATAGTCAAGGGTAGACTGGCAGTGGGGTGGAGATTTAAAGCTTGGACCTTTATTAAGGTTTTGAATGAGATCATCCCTTTAGGTATCTTATTATCACTTATTTGGATGATTTTACCATTAAGTTCCTTCTCAGGAAAAGTTTCATCAACTTCATCAATAATGTGATCTTTAAAAGATCCAAAATTAGTAAAGAAATCCATAATTTGTTGATCATTATTGAAAAAATAGAAGTGATTTATCATGTCAAGGATTGAGGTACATGGTACAACCTCAATAATGAGGTTATAAGAATAATGATTAAGCATGATATTATCTGTAATAGAGGCAATCTCATCATCAACTTTGTTTTCTTCCCTCGAGATAGACAAGATATTGAAGGCATCAAAAGATTCCATTAATTCCCAGACTTTGAATTTTTACCTCTTATGATAAGATAGATTACACTGGTACTTACTCCTTACTTGATTAACTACAAGTTCAAAACCTCCATAAACATGGATTTCCTTGACCTTGTGCTTTATGTCAAGTTTTAATCCTAGGATGAGAGCCTCATACTCAGCCAAATTATTGGTGCAAGGGAATTGTAACCTATAAGATACATGGTATTGTTTTTCTATAGGGTCTATCAATAATATACCAACCCCTGATCCTGATTTGCATTTAGCACCATTAACATATAACTTCCACTAGATAGGAATTGGAGGAGAGATCTTGGAACTAGGTTCCTTTGTAGTTTCTAAAGTGAAAACTCTTAGATCAGAATCTAGGAAGTTTTCCCTTTCATTGATAGCATTTTATTATGTTATCATGTGTTTCATTCAGGGTTCCCTTTCTACTCTTATTTGTTTTGACACACCTTTCTACGGTAGCCACAAGTGTAAGAAATCAATATACATGTACCCATTTAAGGCCTTAGTCCATTCTCTACTCAAGAACAATCCATAAGCATTTAAAATATATACCACTTGTATGTCAATGAATTATTGAACCCTTGGTTCACTATACAATTACATATGCAAATTAAACAACTCCCTAATGACCTTGACTCTATATTTATCCAATTGAGTACCACCCTATCAGACTTGATTGGCATTAACCCAAGTTATTCACATATCCCAATAGGCATAATGTTGGTTGAATCTCCATAATATAAAAGAAATTTATGAAGATTCTTCCCAAATAATCTAACTATAAGCAAGAAGGGTGGGGACTCTACTTTGGTTACTTGAATAATTACATTAGCAATATCACTTTTAGGGGGATTCCCAAGTTTTCTAGATAATGATTCAAAGAGTAAATGTCTTTGTTTTATAATTTGAGTTAGCTCATGTATAATGATGATGGCTTTAATATTTTTCATATCTTTCATAATATTGTAACCAATTTTGCTTGAAGGATCTGTAGTAGGTTTAGAAGAGCTTCCTTTGGGAGATTTAGGATTAATCTTTGATACAGTGTCTAGAGGGGTCCCATAGTTGTTATCTAGAGTATAAGTAGTCAATGGATATTTCTACTCCCTATTTCTCAGAGGATATGTCTTTAAGAACTATTGGAATTCTTGAATCTCTTTAGAAATATTCTTAGGCTCATTATCTTCTGGAAAAGGGAATTGAAAAGTTTATACCATATGCACTTGGTTAGATGGTTTAGATTTAGAAAGACCTAAAACAACATATTTATTTGAAACCACATTAAATGTGTCAAGTTCTTCTTGGAATTATTTAAAGGCTTTGAAAAATTCAATGCAGTTAATCTCACCATGTTTGGAGGTAGCATTACAATAGTCTAGTAAGGCAATATCAGTGAGATTGATATCCATAGTCCTTCTACTAGAAGAAGGCTCATTAGTTTTATTATAGTGGAAACTATCATTCTAAAATATATTTATAGGCCTATTAAAATTTTGGAAAGTGAAGTTAATTCTAGAGTTATCATTAGCATTACCAGCTTATTTTTGCAATTGAAAGAAATTTGTGTTGAGATTCTAGACCATTTTTAATATAGATTCATTTTCATTCTTTAGAGTCTCATAATTCTAACCCTAGCTATTTTTAATGTCATTGATAGGCATTAAAGCCTTTTAGTCATTGATATGAGATCCATTGGTAGCTTGACAGCTCAAGAAACCTAGGATTTGATTATGGGTAGCATAGATAGTAGGTAATACATTTAATGCAGGGAACTAATTTAATGCTAGAGTATTTTGGTTATCATTTGGGAATAGGTTTAATGCATGTATTTGATGATTAACATTTGGGATAAAATATACCATCTATCCTTGGGGATGCATTTGGTCATTAATAACTACTACTTCAAAATAAGATTGAGCCAATGTAATTATAACTGGGATAGCTCTTTTAAGAAATATAGAATTCATGGGGTCAACAACATCTTTGTAAACCTCCAAAGCTAAAGCTTCATTAGGTTTATATGGATCCATGGTCTGACTAAACATCTTTTGGAACCTAACATTTAAGGACCTAATAAGTTCACTTGTATCTCTCTTAATAGTTGTGAATTGATGATAGATGACATAAGGGCTGATGATCTTTCCAAATTGATTAATAAAGATAGGTTCAAAGTTATTCCATGAGTTAACACAATTGTTAAGAAAATTAAGGAACCATTCATATGCAACATCTTTCAATGTAAATGGGAAAAACTTACATGATACATATTCATGAATAATGTTTAACAATATTAATGTAGATTTGAAATATTTAACATGTTCCTCCATAGTTGCAATACCAGTTAGACTAAATATTGGCAAATATTTTTTAGGATTACATGGTAAGTCATGAATGTAGGGGAACTTCCAATCCTCACAATATGTGGATGAATATTGAACACAGGAATCCCTTGCAAGGGTGAAGATGGTAGAGACTTAGAACGCCAATGCCTTCCTCTATCTTAGTTTTTTTATGAATTTCTAGCTCGAGCAAGGGTTCTCTAGTCTCTGAATGTGATCTAGTCTTGATCCTTGGAAATTATATCTTAAATATTAAATATCCTATTTAAAATATGATGAGTCATGTTAGATATTCATAGATAATCAATAATAAACTTTTATATCTTATTTTGTAAGGATTTGCTCATAATAAGACAAAGGACATCAATATTTGATTGAATGATCTCAAAGATGTGTTGAATCATGAAAAGATGACCATTATTTGTAACTTATGACTCAAATAAGCTTCATATTGAAAAATAATTATCAATTTCAACTAGAATAAGCCATCTTAATTTCAAATATTAATGAATTCTTAGCACTAGAAGCCATATTTACTAGAATTTAGCATATGCATTCAAATAATATCACTCTTTGTCTGAGTATACCTAAATACTAGTATAAAACTATGAAGGTCACCAATATTTACATATTTTATGCTAAAATAAACACAAACATGTAAAATATAGATTGATCTTTGACCAAATACACCAAAACTAGTAAAGATATTTAAAGGTAATGAGCCCTCCTTCTAGAACCAGTGGAACTTCCTGTTGATGCTTCAAAATGTATCACAAATGATCTTTAGTGTTGATGAATACTTCTCATTTTATAATTTGAAAAATCCAAGGCATGATTTGTAGTTTATGATAATTTGATGATGCATATGGTGGAATAAAATTAGATTATGGGAATTCTCCATAATATTTGTTTAGTTTAGTGGTTGGGAGCCACTAGGGTTTGAATCTTTGGATATTTATTAATTTGATGATTTATAGACTAATATAAATGAGTATTAACAGTGATCATAAAAATAAAATGAGTCTTGATAAAAAAAAATAGGAAAATGGAAAGGTAAGGTAGAAAGGAAATGTGACCGTAAATTCTCGTCTCAAATATTATGAAAAAATTTGAATTACATTGAGCACACATGAACCTATTTATGTTATAAAATAGCATGAACTCAAATTACATAAAAATAAAGAAATAATTTACAATAAATATAAAAAATCATAAGTAATAACCAAGTTTACTTTAAATGTTTGCTACTATGGTCTAAATAGCCTAAGCACATCCAAATGCAGATGAAAATAAAATGAAGTATACTTGAGATCTTTATAGTTAATCTAGAATTAGTAAAAATCAACAAACCTATGATAGAGAATGTGACTCAAATTATTAAGAATCCATCAAACTTAAGATGACAATATGCAATTGAGAGATAGCATTGGTATTTAACAAATTATAAAAACAATATTTTTAGAATTCCTTAGTTATAATAAATGCTTGTGGTATATAGTTGTTCATAAGCTCTCTCCTTTACAAAATGGTAATCCCTACCTATTTATAGGAAACATAGGTAATTTACCTATTAAATTTCTCAAAATATCCACATATAGGATAGGGACAATTGTCCTTAATACAAAGACATAATGCGAAAGGCTTTCATGCTAACTTGAAAATAATAATTATATGTTAATAAACTAGGATATATCTAACCAAAGAATGTTATTTTGAAAATTACATTGGTGGGCCCTTCAATTAGCTATATCTAAGGAAGTCCTTCACCTTGGTGTTTTTCTCTTTGATTAGCTCAAAATCCATTGTAGTCTTCATTATAAAATCCTCTTCTTGACTTGTTAACTTGTCAAATTCACTATCAGCCTTAGCCATGAGTTACTTGATACATTATTCTTATGTAATCTACTTCCCTATAGTAATAATGTTGTCAAGGATCTTTTTATTATCCTTGGAAGGATGTATTTCATGCCCCTTGATACTTTATATGTGGACACAACCTCTAATCTTAAATTCTTCATCACTGATCAAGTCTATAGTAGTGGTTTGAGAAGGGTTGTCCAACAATGTCCCTGGAAGTTTCTCCATTCTTCTTACTAGGTCCTTCTATTCCTTGATAAAGTTGTGGATATTGATACACCAAGTGATAAAATCTTTCTACTTATCCATAAAAACCACCATGAGGATATCTAAATGCCTAATATTGATGATCTTGAAGTCTAGGGCCTACTTTGTCCTATACATCTTGATGAGTTCTATCATTTAAGCTTGAGAATCCTGCCATTAGGTGATTAAGGATTATGCCATCTTAGTTCAATGGTTTAAATCACTTAATCTAAGATTTATGTTCTTTAAATTATCAAATGTGTCAAATAAATATTTAATCATTATTTGTACTATGTCCTCAGATATTAAAAGTAGTACTTGAGCCTTCTAATCCTTCTCCTTCTCCAAGTTTAGGATCCTCTGCTTCAGTGCTTGTATTCCAACAAAGGCCATTATTGATTTTTCCATTACCAAAATAGATATATCCTCCTAAAATATAATATTTTCTCCCACTTCCTAACCTTGAATGGTAGTTAATCCCACAAATGGTTCTACCTTTTGAAAGGTGAACTCCTCGATGCCACTAGTAGCCTTCTTTGTCACTACTCTCTCAAGACCTAATATGTCTAGATTGAAGTGGACCTTTGGGTTAGAGTCCTATATCTATAGCTACTTAAGAAATTCTACATTTGAAATCCTAGAGTCCCTTAGGGTGTCAATCCCTTGGCTTTCCTTATTGTGAAGGATTTGGATCCTTCTATTTACTTGTCTATTCCCAATGTCTTAGATCCATGGCTTTATATTATCTTGAGAATATATGCCAACTCAATTTAAATCCAATTATGGAGAAATAGATGGTATTTTATATAATTTCCCATAATTAAACTAGTTATGAATGGCTAGTCCATAAATAGGATTCTCATCACTGAAGAGGTTAACTTCACTGGTAAGGTGAGTGAAGGTTAACCTAGGCTTCTTTTTAGGTGTCAGGGGCCCCAAGTCCAATTTTTATTTCCTTCTTCCTCCATCTAGTGGGATCAAATGTTTCTTATTGTATCAAAAGGATCCTCCTCCCTATCAAAACCATAGGTAGTTATAATTTCAATAAGGGCATTCTCCACTATTTCTCCTACCTCTAGTGTAATCATGCTAATGACCTCCACTAGGGAAGAATACCTTTCTGGGATACTTGGGGTTGAGGAAGTTCACCAGGTCTATGCTCTATCCTTGTATCCTAAATCACAACTTTACCCTTTCCTTTATATCCTCAGGTTGCCCAACTTGGGGTGGACTTGTCAATTCTACTCATTGAGGCTCAAAAGATTATCCTCTAATAGGTGGCTCTTGATGATTAGTCCCAGATGGTCCTAAAAACAAGTGATAATGCAAGGGATGTAGTTTACATATCTCTCCTAAGTGATTATTTTGTCTAATCATCCTATGCTCTAATTTGATGTTGTAGCTCTTGATCCTTGATATGACCTCTTCAAATTTCTTTACTTTTGTGTAAATATGATATCCCATACCTAATTGATGTTTGTACTATGTATTTAGGACCCTTTTATCCTAGTTGTTGTTGGAAACTATCTCATTGGGGTCCCACATCTTAAGGTCATATAGTTTGAAATCAAAAGAGTTCATGTGGATCACCATAATTTCCAGTTACTTCCAATATTTGATCACAATCTTGCCAATGTCAAGTGGAAAGGGGTGGACTTGAGCCTTCCTAGTTTTACTACATATCCCATCCACTTGAGAGGATTTGATAAGTAACCTCTTACTCTGAAAGCTTATTAGGGACATGAATGGTCAATCTTTATGGTTAAATCATGATTTGTTTTATCCTTATGAAAGTGTAATCTGAATAGAACCATACATACCCCTAGGTTTCCACTTGTCTTTTGATTAGAGAGTGGAGTATTAGCATAAGGACACCTGTGATTTTCTCATAGATAGCTAGGAAAACACAATCATGGATAAATTACATGTAGTTCCTATAGTTGAATATATGCAATTTAGAGTAGTAGTGAGAGATAGTGGTCCTATCATTAAGGGACCAATTTTGGATGCCAAGGAAATATTTAGAGGCCAAAAGTGAATCCAAAAGGTAAAAAATCATAAATAATTTCTTGTAGGTCCTTCTCTTTGATGGATATGAAATATTTGGCCAAGAAAAATCTCATTAGGTCTCTAATGGGAGGGGTTAAGTTTCGCTCCAACATGCAGTGGACATGATACCCAGACCTTGCTCACAAAAGAGGCACCAAAAGCTCTGTTCAGTAAGGTCATAGCTATCCTAATTACCTCCCTAAATTGGAAAATAGGAATCCCACCATCAAGGGACCTAAAAATATGGGAGCCTTAGAATAACCAAGGTGTGAGGACTGAATCTAGATTTTGGGTGTCTGTGCACTCTCTCAAGGATGGGAGATCAACATGAGGCAAGGAGAGATTGTAATAAGTTTCAAACACCATAGAGGTGATGCATGTAGCCTTCTTAGTGATTCCCTCTTGAATGATCCATTCCCCATATATTTTTTAATGAATGAAAATGGGAGCAAGGAGGTTGATACAATTCATTACCTCTAGTTTGGTTGTAGCATGGTGGAGCCCTTCAAACTGAATTTAGACTAGGTCATTGTATCTCTGGTGCAAAATGGAATTCTTCTTTTCCTATTGGAAAATTGGCTGAAATTCCTCCACAAGGAAGAATAACTTAGACCAGTTCTTAATTTCATGCACATTTAAGGCTATCATGTCCATCTTTGTGTCCTTAAAGATCTTTCCTTCACTATCTAAAGTCAAATAAAGCTCTACTTCCATTTTCATCTATTGAGTATAGCCATTGATGACACTAAATTATAATTGTAAGGTCACTATGGGTTTCACTAGGGCACTTGTTTCAACATTCAGTTTCACTATTTTGATTGCTTTGCAATCAATTGAGCCAACTTAGGTCTTCTTTATAGAGGATTTAGGGGTTTTGAGCTTTAAAGGTAAAAATATCTAGCTCTTAATCTTATACATGCCTTATATTTTATGGGACCCTATTCTCATGCCCTCCACATTTTCAAATTTAGGATATCTTTGATTTTGATGTTCCATGCTTACATGGAGCCTATGTGGTGTGGCTCCATACCTTTCATGGCAAATTTCATAAATGCTAGTTGGAGACTACTAGTTGGCCTTCAAAAACCTTCTTTATTTCACTTTGAAAATCTTAATTCAATTATAGGTATTTCATTATTCCTTTGATCCTTAATTTTATTGGTCATGCCACATGTTAAGCTCATGGGACCTTTTAAAAGTCCTCAGGATTGATGCATCATTAGATCAAATATAGTAAGTAAGTGACCATCATTAGATATTTACTAGGCCTGAATCATTAACTACATGCCTTTAGGATATACATTAGCCATCCATCAAGCTCACAAAGCCTTTGAAAAGTCTTTAGGCTTGACATAATGTTGGATCAAATCTAGCGAGTGAGCGATCATCATTGGATCCTACAACATGCACACCTTTTAATCAGTTCCATGAATATATAAACTTAGACTTAAAATGATGTTGCTAAATTCCTTTCATGCTAAGAAACACAAAATAACTTAGGTTAAGACATTTTATGCTATGTTTTCCTATGTAAAAATGCTAGGAATTTATTGAAAGGGTCTTTAGAAATGCCCCCTTTGCTTAGGCTTTAAAAAGTTATCTAGGTTAAATATGTTGGGCTCAATAATGTCAAATATGTCCTTATAGACATCAAATTATGGGATTGAACTTGTCAAATTTAAGATAATGGAATTGCTCTAATTTAATAAATGCCATGCATCAGGTTTTTGAGGTTAAATTTAATGGGTTTAGTAACGTTAAATACATCCTCATAGACATTAAAGGATGGGAGTGAATTTATCAAATTTAAGACAATGAAATTATTTTGATTTAATTACTGAGTGCCATGCATTAGACTTTCAAGGTTAAATTTTATGGGTTTGATAATGTCAAATACATCCTCACAAACATTAATTTATGGGAGAAAACTTGTCAAATTTAAGACAATGGAATTTTTTTGATCCAATGACTGAATGCCACGTGTCAAGCTTTCAAGAATTCTTTAGACTTCAGGGTCAATGCACACCATCATCATATTAAATATTCTAAGGTAGTAAGGACTATCAGATCATAATTCAAGTGATTAACAAGGATTGGTTTCCCTTTTGGTGTCAACTTTGGTTCACACTATTGGATCAAAATCTCTAATTAAGCTAGAAGCATTGGATCTACAAAAGTGCATGAGCTTTAAGTTAAGTCCTTATATGTATAAATGTTTAGCCTAAGTTTGATACCTTTAAAATTTATTCATTCTTACAAACATGAATATATTTAAACCTTAATAAGACATAGTTAATCCAAAAGGAATCTCAAGTTTTAAAATGTAAAAAGGTCCAAGTCTTGATTTTATATTAACATTTGGTCATGTTGAAAAATATAATCAAAGCTTAATATAAAATCAGACTTAGGGTTTTTTAACTAAAAGGAAATAAAATTTCTTGCTAGACTTTTACCACAAACATTTTAATTCAAACCATTAAGGTTTAATGCTTAGGAACCCTATATTTCTTCATGAAACTTGCAACTATTCACCTCAAAGACAATCATTAACAACATTATTCCATGAAACATAATCACAACCATATACACTGATGCTCATGTTTTTATTGAAATTGAATTACCTTTAAATTTCAAAAGAGAATAACACTTTCACAATCAATCTAGAACATAGATGTTTTGAAACATTCACAAGGGTCCCCTTTCAACAAAAGCAAAAAAATGGGGGTATGTTGGTCTCAACAAATGGTGACTCATATGGGAAACATAGCAATATGTTGGAAGCTAGGGCTCTGGTTTAAACCTGTACATTATTTTTTATCCCATTTTAACATATACGATCTCCTAAATTAATTATTGGTTGAAACAAGATTCTTATGTGTAAACTTTGAACTTGGATATTAAAACAAAAACATACAATGTGTGCTTTTATTCTACTTACTATTTGCCATGAGACTTCAAGAAAAAATGTCTAAATTCATATGATTTTGACCATTACATTTAAATTTAATCATATTTAAATATTATCTTAGGAATAATTGCTCTTAATTTAGGGGAGGCTTGAGCATTGCTCTGTTGCTATCCAAACATCTATATCCCTAACAAAGATACCTTTGGCTCCACTCATGGCCTTGCTCCACTGCCAGCCAGGCACCCATAGCCTTGATGGAGATTGCATGAATCACCTCTAACTTTGAATATTTTGATTTAGCATTAAGTCTTTTTTTAAAAATAAAGGTTGGGGGCTAGGATAGCTAGGTTTAAGGATTTGGTCAAATGTCTTGGCCTTAGGATACTCTCCTTTAGTTGAAACTTTAATCCCAACAAGGATGTGTTTTAAGTGTAAGCATGAATTTGAATTAACAAACTAAATTCACATTATACACATATGATTCTTATTAAAACCAAGCTTTGATTTATAATAAGGTTTGAATATTTATGGGATGTTTAACTCTTATACCTATCTATGCCAGTGCCTTTGGTTACATCATGATTCTTTATCACCACCTCATGCTCACTTTTGTAAGATTCATACTCACACTTTTTTAGCAATTCCAAAAAAAGATAATCTATGAGACTTTAGTATAACCAAGGAACACCACCAAACAAAAAATATGAAACACAAACAAATAGACAAACAAACAAACAAACAAACAACACAAATAGACAAGCACAAGCAAACAAATATATACAATCCCACCAAGAAAAAAAACAAATCAAGAAAGGAAACTAACTAGCCTACCTAATCTAACCTTAATATTATTACATATTTATTCCATGAAGACCCCTAGTGGGGTAGCAACAAAGTAATTCTTGAGGTATTACCCATTGGTGCTCAAAGTAAACTCTACTCCTTGAATATACTTCAACTAGAAAGTGTTTTTTCCTACTATTTTTGAAATTTGGTACAATCCAATCCAAAAAAGGGTGAAATTTCCATGTTTGCATTTAGGATTTTATTCCTTATCCTAGAGGAGGAATAGATCTCCCTGCCCAAACACCTTCACTTTAAACCTTTTATCAAACCATATTTTCATGGTTGATTGGTGCCAAATGAAGTCTAAAAATATCTTTTCCTTGGCATATTCCACTTGAATGATGTCTAATAGCCTAGAATTATCAATTTATTAGTTGTACTCCATGTATTATTGCATGAATGTGAACATAGGAAACTTTAAGGTCATGGGAAAGATAGGCTCCTGACCATATAGTAAAAAAATGCTGAAGCCTTGAGGGCTTGTTTGATCCTAGTTCTATCTACCCATAATGCAAACATAAGGATTTTATGTCTTGTTCTAGGTCTATCTTCAACAAAAATTTTGATGGCTTGCATCATTTTTTTGTTTATGGATTCAAAAACACCATTTCCTTAAGGATATTGATTAGAGGAAAACTTGAGTGCAATGCCTTGGTCATAATCCCATTTCATCATTTCAATGGATATGAAGGCATATCCATTGTCACAAACTAAGGAAACTAGGGTTATAAATCTAGTGCAAATATTTTCCTCTAAGAAATTAATCACTTCTTTTGTTATGCATTACTTAGTGGCTACTACCTCAATCCACTTATTACAATAGTTTGTAGTAGTTAGGACATATTAGTGACCTTAAGAAGAATTGGGGTTAATCACTCCTAACTAATCCCCATTATACAAAAGGCTTGTCCACCATCGTAGGTTATAAAGGCATGGTTGAATTTGGTTCTTTTGTGATGAATATTTGGCATGAATGACACTCCCTCACATGTTTGTGTGCATATTTGAAAAGGGTGGGCCAATAATACCCAACCCTAAGAATCTTATAGGTTGTGGTTCTCCTTGAATGATGTCCAGTACCCAAATTTTCATGGAAAGTAAACATTATTTGAGAGGCCTCTTTTTGTGACACACATCTTAAGTAGATCCCTTCAAAGTGTTTTCTATAAATAACTCTATCTTTGATGAGGTAATGGGATGCTTTGAGCCTTAAATATCTCTTCTATTCTCTGGTGAGTCTTTGGGGATAATTACCTATGATAATAAGATGCATTAGATACTCATACCATTCATTGGGTTGGATGTTCTATTGATCCACTTGCATGACATGGAGTTTGGGGTCAATATTGGCAATCATCTGAAGTAAGCCTTGACATTTCACTAATTTGACAATTTTCATCTCTATACCATACTCTTGTAGGATTTCCATCCACTTGCCTCTTCTTTCCCCAATCTCATTCTAACTCAACATAAGCTTTGTGGCTAGGTCAGGTAAAATGGCATGCACCTTATTTCTAAGGAGATAATGTCTAAAATTTCTTGCTACCTTTACCAAGGCATAGGCTGCTTATCAATGATGGAATAGTTCACATTTGTATTTTTTAAGTTAGTGTTCATGAAGGATATAGGGTGGTCATTCCCATCAACCTTTTGAGTTAAGACAATAGCCATGGTGTGGTCAGAAGAAAATGAATATAATAAAAATTCCTTCAAAAAGTTAAGACTTATCAAGATTGGGGTTGAGTAATTACACTTTTAATGTCAGAAAATACTTTCTTGGATTCTTCATTCCAATAAATATTATCATATTTATTAAGTATATCATTCAAAGGTTTGACAATCTCATCAAAGCTTGAAATAAACTTCCTCATGAAGTTAATTGTGCCAAAGAATGACTTTAGTTCTTTCTATTTGTTTGAAAAACCAATTTTAGAAATGGCCTCCACTCTATCAAGATCTACAAAGATCCCATCTTTGGTAATGACATGCCCCAATAATTTCCTTTAGTGACATAGAATATACTTTTGCTAGGATTAAGAGATACACCATACTTCCTACGTCTATCAAATACTTGTCTTAAATAGATGAAATGTTCTTCTCTATTTCTAGAGAATATTGTGAGATCATCCATTTATGATGATGATGCATTTTCCCACTAGACCTTGGAAATCATGGTCCATGGCCCTCTAAAAAGTTACCCCTACATTAATTAACCCAAAAGGTATTCTCTTGTAAGCATATGTTCCCCATTTAGTAGTAAAATTTGTTTTCATCCTATTTTCTAGAGCAATAAGCACCTAGTTATATCCAAAAAATCCATCCAAAAAGGACATCATGAAAGATCCTAAAATAGATTGGATAATTTCATCCAAATAAAGTAAGGGGTAATTGTCCTTTTTAGATGCTCTATTTAGATTTCTAAAATATATGCATAATATTATTTTCCCATTCTTTTTTTATTGGGACTAGGTTTACAATCTAATTGGAATGATTAATAGGAAACATGATCCTTGCATCCAATAGTTTCTTAACCTCCATACAGATCGTGGGTTCTAAAATAGTGTTAATTAGTCTTTACTTCTATCTAAAGGGTTTACAACCCTCATAGAAAGGTATAGTATGAGTAATAAACCTTGGGTCAAATATTTTTAGATATTCATAGGACCAAGAAATTAGATCCTTATATTTTGTAAGTATCTTTCTAGCTTTTCTATTTTCCATTTTAGTGCAAGCCTTCCCTATATTCACTATTTGGGGCTGATCGTGTAGGCTAGATTTTGTTGCATGATAACCCTTATCACTTACCTTGGGTTGCTTAGGTGCTTTAGAAATCTTGTCAAGATAATATATTCTTTCCAATGAGATCATCCTTTTAGGTATTTTATTGTCACTTAGTTTGATTATTTTTCCATTAATTTCTTTCTCAAGAAAACTTTCATTAGCTTCATCAATAATGTGAGCTTCAAAAGATCCAAAATTAGTCAAGAAATCCATAATTTGTTGATCATCATTGAGATCTTGTAAGTGACTTATGTTGTCAGGGATTGAGGGACATGGTATAATCATAATACTAAGGTTATGAGAATCATGATTAGGCATGAGGTTAGCTACAATAGAGGAAATCTCATTAACAACTTTGTTTTCTTCCCTAGGGATAGACAAGATATTAAAGGCATCAAAATATTCCATCAAGTCCCAAACTTTGAATTTATACATCTTAAGGTAAGATAGATTTCACTAGTAATTTTTCTTTACTTGATTAACTAAAAGTTTAGAATCTCCATAAACAAGGATTTATTTGACCTTATGCTTGATGGAAAGCTATAATCCTAGGATGAGATCCTCATACTCACCCAAATTATTAGTGTAAGGTAATTGTAACCTCTAAGATGCATGGTATTATTTTTTTTTAGGGTCTATCAATACAATACCTACCTCTGATCCTAATTTACATTTGGCACCATCAACATATAACTTCCATATGCCAGGAATCAAAGGAGACTTCTTGGAACTAGGTTCCTTAGTAGTTTCTAAAGTGAAAACTCCTAGATCAGAATCTAGGAAGTTTACCCTTTCATTTAAAACATTGTATTCTATTATCATGTGTTTCATTTTGGGTTCCCTTTTTACTCTTATTTCATTCAAAACACCTTTCCAAGGTAGCCACAAGTGTGAGAAATTAGTAGACATGTACCCATTTAAGACCATAGTCCATTCTCTACTCAAGATCAATCCATAAGAATTTATAATATATACCACTTATATGTCAATGAATTTTTGAACCCTTGGTTCACTAGCCAATTGCATATGCACATTCAATAACTCCCCAATGACCTTGACTCTTGATTTATCCAATTGAGTAACCACCCTATTGGAATTGATTTGTGTTAACCCAAGTTGTTCACATATCTCAATAGGCATAATCTTGGTTGAAGCTCTAGAATCTAAAAGATAATTATGGAGATTATTCCCAAATATTCTTACTATAAGCAAGAAGGGTGAGGACTCTACTTTGGTTAATTGCATAATTACATTATCACTCTCACTTTTAGGGGGCTTCCCTAAAATTAAGGAACCATTCAATTTAGCTTTTTTGAATATAAATGGGAAAAACCTACATGCTACATCTTCATGAATAATGTTTAACAATCTTAATGTAGTTTTGAAAGATTTAACATGTTCCTCCATGGTTGTAATACTAGTTGGACTAAATATTGGCAAACATTTTCTAGGATTACATGGTAAGTCATGAAACACACTAGATATATTGATAGGGGAACTTCTAAGCCTCACCATATTAGGATGAATATTGAACATAGGAATCTCTAGCAAGGGAGAAGATGGTAGAGACATAGAATGCCTATGCCTTCCTCTATATTTCCTAGTTTTTCTATGAGTTTATAGCTTGAGCAAGGGTTCTCTAGTCTCTGAATGAGGTCAAGTCCTAATCCTTGGAAATTATAGCTTGAAGATTAAATATCCTATTTAAAATATGATGAGTCAAGTTAGATCTTCATATTTAATCAATAATCAACTTTTATATCTTATTTTACAAGGATTTTCTTATAATAGGACAAATGACATCAATATTTGACTGAATAAGATCAAAGATGTGTTGAATCATGAAAATATGGCCATTATTTACAAATTAAGACTCAAATAAACTTCCTATTGACAAATAATTGTTAATTTTAACTAGAATAATCCATCTTAATTTTAAATACTAATGAATTCTTAGCACTAGAAGCCATATTTACTATAATTAAGCATATGTATTCAAAGAATATCACTCTTTGTCTGAGTAGACCTAAAGACTAGTATAAAACCATGACGGTCACAAATCTTTACAGAGTTTATGCTAAAAGAAACACAAACATGTAAAATATAGAGTGATCTTTGACCAAATACACCAAAACTAGAAAATTTATTTAAAGATAATGGGCCCTCCTTTTAGTACTAGTAGAGCTTCCTATTGATCCTTTAAAATGTACCATAGGTGATATTTAGTGTTGATAAACACTTCTCATCTTAAAATTTGAAAAATCTAAGGCATGAGTTGTAGTTTGTGACAATTCAGTGATGTCTATGGTGGAATAGAAGTAGAGTATGGGAACTATCCACAATATTTGTTTAGTTTAGTGGTTGGGAGCCATGAGGGTATGAATCTTTGGATATTTATGAATTTAATGATTTTTGGACTAATCTAAATGAGTATTAATAATGATACTTAAATAAAAATGAGTCTTGATAGAAAAATAAGAAAAGGGAAAGGTAAGGTAGAATGGAAACACAATTGCAAATTCTCATCTCAAATATTATGAAAAAATTCTAATTACTTTGAGCACACATTAACTAATTTATGTTATAAAATGGCATGAAATTAGATTACATAAAAAATCAATAAATAATTTAGAGGAAATATAAAAAATCATAAGAACCAAGTTTACTTTAAATGTTTGCTAATGCGGCCTGAATAGCCTAAGTACATCCAAATGTAGAGCAAAATAAACTGAAGTATACTTGAGATCTTTATAGTTAATCTAGAATTAACACAAATCAATATCCCTATGATAGAGAATGTTACTAAAAGTATGAATAATCATTCAAACTTAAGACAACAAAATCAAATTAAGAGACATCATTGACATTTAACAAACTATCAATATAATCTTTTCAAAATTCCTTAGTTATATTAAATTCTCCTAGTATACAATTGTTCAAAAGCTCTCTCCTTTACAAAATGTTACTCCCTACCTATTTATAAGAAACATAGGTAGTTTATCAGTTAAATTCATCAAAATATCCACATGTAGGATAAAGACAATTGTCTTTAATACAAAGACACAATGTGAAAGGATTTCATGTTAACTTGACAAGAATACGTATATGATAATAAACTAGCATATATTTTACAAATGAATATTCTTTTACAAATTACATTAGTGGACCCTTGAATTATCCCTATCTGAGGAAGTCCTTCACCTTGGTGTATTTTTCTTTCATTAGCTCAAAATCCACTACAGGCTTCATTAGAAAATCCTCTTCTTAACTTGTTAACTTATCAAATTCACTATCAACCTTAGCCATGAGTTCCTTGATAAATTATTCTTTTACAATCTACTTCCCTATAGTAATAATGATGTCAAGGATATTTTGATTATCCTTGGTATGATGGCTTTGATGCCCCTTGATACTTTGGATGTGGACACCAAATCTCTTCTTTAATTCTTCATCACTGATCAAGTCCATTACAATGGTTTGAGAAGGGTTGTGCAATAGACTCCCCTAAAGTTTCTCCATTCTTGTTACCAAGTCCTTGTCTTCCTTGATGAATTTATATATATTTTTTCACTAAGTGATCAAATATTCTTGATTATCCATCAAAACTGCCATGAGGATATCTAAATTCCTAAACTTGATGATCTTGAATTCCACGGCCTACTTTGTCCTATGTACCTTGATGATTTCTATCATCTGAGCTTAAGAATCTTGCCATTTGGTGATTAAGGATTGTGCCATATTAATTTGATGGTTTAAGAAACTTAATCTAAGCTTGATGTTCTTTAAATTCTCAAATGTGTCTAGTGAATATTTATTCATCATTTGTAATGTCCTTAAGAATTAAGAGTAGGACTTGATCCTCTAAATCCTATTTCTCCTTCTCCAAGTTCATAATCTTATACTTCATTCCTTAGATTTTAGACAAGGTCATTGTTTATTGTTCCATTACCAAACTCGCTACATCCTCTTAAAAGATAGGATGTTGTCCTATTGCCTACCCTTGAATGGGAGTTAATCCCACAAATGGTTCTACCTTTTGAAAGGTGAACTCCTCGATGCCAATAGTAGCCTTCTTTATTACCACTCTCTCAAGAACTAATGTCTCTAAATTGATATGGTCCTTTGGGTTAGACTCCTTTAACTCTAGTTACTCAATAACTTATACATTTGAACTCTCACAAACCCTTGGGGTGTCAATTCCTTATATTTCCTTATTGTGAAGGATTTGGATCCTTTTCTCCACTTATCTATTCAAACTTTCTTGGATCCATGGATTGGTATTGTCTTGAGAATCTATACCAACTCAAGTTAAAGGCAACAATGGATAAAGAGATGGGATTTTCTATAATTTCTCATAAACAAACTAGTTAGGAATGGCTAGTCCATAAATAGGATTCTCATCACTGAAAAGGTTAACTTCACTAGTAAGGTGAGTGAAGGTTAATCTAGTCTTATTTTTAGGTGTCAAGGGTACCAAGTCCAATTTTACTTGTCTTTTTCCTCCATAAAATGGTATCAAATATTTTATTTTTGTATTAGTATGATCCTCCTCCCCATCAAAACCATAGGTATTTATAACTTCAACGGGGGCACTCTCCATTATTTCTCCTACCTCCAGGGCAATCATGCTAATGACCTCTACTAGGGAAGAAGGCCTATATAGGTATGCTTGGGATTGAGGACCTTCACTAGGTCTATGATCTATCCTTTTATCCTTAATTACAAACTTACACTTTCCTTTTATATCCTTAGGCTACCCAACCTAGGGTGGCTTTGTCAATTCTACTCGTTGAGGCTTAAAAGATTGTCTTCCAATAGGTGGATCTTAATGAGTAGTCCCAGATGGTCTTGGAAACAAGTGATAATTCAAAGGATGTATTTTCCATATCTCTCCTAAGGGCTTATTGTATCTAACCAACCTATGCTCTAATTTGATGTTATAGCAATTTATCCTAGATAAGACCTCTTCAATTTGCTTTGCCTTTATGTAAATACCATCTCCCACACTTTTTTGATATTTGTAATCAAGTTTTGGGACCATTTTATCCTATATGTGGTTGGCCACTCTGTCATTAGGGTCCAACATCTTAATGTCATCCAATTGGAAATCAAAATAATTCCTATAAATCACCATAATTTCTAGCTACTTCCAATCTTTGATCACAATCTTGGAAATGCCTAGTGGAGAGGGGTTGACTTGAGCCTTCTTATTTTTCTTTCATATCTCATCCACTCCTTAGATGATTTGATAAGTCATCTCCTACTCTACAAGCATATTAGGGACATGAATGGGCAATCTCAATGGTTGAATTATGATCCATTCTATCCTTATTATAGTGTAATCTAAATAGAATCATACATCCCCCATGGTTTCCATTTGTCTTTTAATTATAGGGTGGAGTTTTAGCTTAGGGACATTGGTGATTTCCTCATAGATAGTTGGTAAAACACCATCATAGATAAATTTCATGTGGTTCCTATATTTGAGTATATGTAATTTAGAGTAGTGGTGAGAGATAGTGGTTTTGCCATTAGGGGACCAATTTTGGATGTCAGAGAAATCTATAGAGGATAAAAGTGAATCCAAAAGGTAGGACCATAAATAATTGATTTGAGGTCATTCTCTTGATGGCTATGAATTATTTGGCCAAGAAAAAGTTTATTAACTCTCCAATGGGAGGGGTTAAGTTCCATTCCAACATAGAATGAATGTAAGATACCCAAATCTTGCTCACATAAGTAGTGGAAGGGGCACCAATGGCTTTGTTAATTAAGGTAATATCTATCCTAATTCCCTCCCTAAATTTTAAAATATTAATCCCACCATCAGGGGACCTAAAAACATGGGAACCTTGATTTAACTAAGGTGTGAGGACTGAATCCAAGTTTTGGGTCTTTGTCCACTCTCTCAATGATGGGAGATCAACATGAGGCAAGGGGAGCTTGTAATAAGTTTCAAAGGCAATATGGGTGATGCAAAAAAAATTATTAATTCTTCCCTCCTAAATTATCCATTCCCCATCTATTTTGTAATCAATGAAAATGGGAGCAAGGAGGTTGATATAATGCATTACCTCTGGTTTGGCTATAGCATGGTGGAGGCCTGCCAACTAAATTTAGACTAGGTAATTATATATTTAGTGCATAGAAAATTCCTCTTTTCTTCATAGGAAATTGGTTACAATTCCTCCACAAGGAATAATAACTTAGACTAGTTCCTAATTCCATGCGCATTCAAGGCTGTCAGGTCCAACTCTGTGTCCTTGAAGATCTTTCCTTCGCTATCTAAAGTTAGATAAATCCTTCCATTTTCATTTGTCATCTACCTATCACCATTTATTAAAATTAATTATTCTTTCAAGGTCACTAAAGGTTTCACTAAGGCACTTGCTTCAAGATTTAGGTGCACTATTTTGATTACTTTGAGATCAATTGAGCCAACTCAAGTCTTCTTTATAGAGGGCTTCAAGTTTTTTAGATTTAATGGTGGAAATATCTAGCTATTAGTCTTATACATCCCTTATATTTGATGATATATTATTCTCATTCCCTCTACATTTTTTATCTTAAGATATTTTTATTTTGATCTTCCATGCTTACATGGAGCCTATGTGGCATGGTTACATGCCTTTCACAGAAAATTTCAGAAATTTTAGCTAGAGACTAGTTATTGGCATTAAAAAAACTTCTTTATTTAACTCTAAAAATCCAAATATAGGTCATTTAATTTCATTGGTCCTTTTATCCTTAATTTCATTATTTATACCATGTGTTAAGCTCATGGGGCCTTTGAAAAGTCCTTAAGCTTGACACACCATTGGATCAAATCTAGCAAGCAAGTGATCATTGTTAGATATTTTCTAGGCCTAAATCATTAAATACATGACTTTAAGATGTACATTGTCCATGCATCCATCTCATGAAGCCTTTGAAAATTCTTCAATCTCAATGCACTATTAGATCAACTCCAAGGAGTGAGCGATCATTGTCAGAACCTGTAAGATGCACACCTTTTAATCAATTTCATGACTATATAAACTTAGACTTAAAATGATGTTCCTAAAGTACTTATATGTTAATAAAATAAAATTAATTAGGTTAAGACCTTTTATGCTATGTTTTCCTATGTAAAAATGCTAGGAATTCCTTGAAAGGGTCTTTAGAAATTCCCCCTTTACTTAGGCTTTGAAACGTTGTCAAGGTTAAATTTGATGGTTTTGATAACATCAAATACATCCTCATAGACATAGAATGACAAGAGCAAAAGTTTAAAATTTAAGAAAATGGAATTTATTCAACTCAATGACTAAGTGTCATGCATTAGGATTTTGAGGTTAAATTTGACGGGTTTGGTAACATCAAATACATCCTCACAGACATCAAAAGATGGGAGTAAACTTGTCAAATTTAAGACAATGGAATAGCTTAAATTCAATGACTGAGTACCATGCATCAGGATTTTGAGGTGAAATTTTATGGGTTTGGTAACATCAAATACGTCCTCACAGACATCAAATGATGGGAGAGAACTTGTCATATTTAAGATAATAGAATTGCTTTGATCTAATGATTGAGTGTTACACGTCAGGATTTAAGCAATTATTGAGGCTTTCGGGTTGATGTGTGCCATTGGATTAAAGCTTCTAAGGTAGAAAGGACCACCAGATCATAATATGATTGATTGATATTGATTAGTTTCCATTTCAGTGTCAGCTTTGGTTTGTACTATTGGATCAAAATCTCTGATTAAGAAAGAAACATCAAATTTACAAAAGTACATGAGCTTTAAGTTAAGGCCCGATATGTATAAAGGTTTATCCTAAGGTTTATACCTTTAAATTTTTTTTGTGCTTACAAACATTAATAAATTTAAACTTTAATAAGACTTAGTTAATCAAAAAGGGATCTCAGGTTTTAAAATAGAAAAAGGTCCAAGTCTTGATTTTATATTAACATTTGGTCATGTTGTAAAACATAATAAAATCTTAATATAAAGTTAGACATAGGGTTTTTTAACTGAAAGGAAATAAAATATCTTGATAGACTTTTACCATGAATGTTTTAATTCAAACCCCTATGGTTTACTTCTTAGGAACCCTAGCTTTCTCCATGGAACCTTCAACTAATCACCTCAAAGCCAATCATTAGCAACATTAGTCCATGAAACATAATCAAAACCAGATACACCAAAGATCATTTTTTTATTGAAATTAAATTTATTTTAAATTTTAATATATTTTAATCCTTTCAAATTCAATCTATAACATAGATGTTTTGAAACATTCATAAGGGTCCCCTTTCAACAAAAGCAAAAAACTGGGGGTATGTTGGTCTCAACACTAGTGTCTTGAAATATTCAAAGAAAAAAAATGTGAAAATAATAAAAATGGTTTAAAATTATGTACTTGGAAAGGTAAGACCATATGAGAAGGAGAATATACTTTTCTAAGCAAGTGAGTTCCAATGTCCACCTACAACCCACCTAAAGGGTCTGAGACAACAAGAACCTAGATTTGAGGGTTTAGTGTTAGTTTGAAGATGTTTGAGGGTAATGAAAGCATAACCAAGTGAATTTTTATCTCAATATAGGATAAAAGGGACAAATAATCATCAATACTAGATATGATGAGTCATTTTCACCTATAACCAACCATAAAATAATGTTTTCCCCTTCTTAGGTAGTTATAGGCGTAATCCATGATTTTAAAGCATATAAAAAGTGTTTGAAGGGATAAAGAGTTTTAAAATGGTTGAAATATATTATTATAATAATTAATTATTCTTCCATTTCATAATCAATCTCAATTCAATCACATTTCTCTCCAAAATACACCATATACCCTGCATACTCTCAAACTATGTTTTTTCGAAAGTCTACCTTGGAAAAATGGAGAGTCAGAAGACTAAATGGAGGAGTTGAGAGATAAAATTAGGTAAAAATTACCCTTAAAAACTATATAAATCTCTAAAATAATAATATTTTATTACAAAATAGCTAAAACCCTTTATTTTTTATCTTAGAGTAGGGGTTGTTTTAGCTTGCATGGAGATGAAGATTTTGTGGAAAGTGGTGAAATGATCAACCAAAAGGACCAAATGATGATTGAATAAGCTTAAGGGGAAATAAAAAAATAAAAAATATCTTTATATAAGGTTTGGAACCAAATAGGGTGCTCTAACCAAGAAGGGTTGTAGTCATGTGTGAAGAGAATCCTTAGGACTAAAAGCTAAAGTGGGGGTCATCTACATTTTTGGAATTTTCCATGCATTAAAATTTATTGGAACATGTTTGTATGGATATAATTTTTTTTTTATAAATAAATATTCAAATTAATCCATGGAAGTGATAGGTGGAGTCTCAAATGGCAAGTAGGCATATTGGCAAGGTCTAGGACTAGTTCCAAACAAGGATAAGTTTTCATTTCTGGATCTCAAATAGTAATGAAATTATGGAAACATGTTTATAGGGTTCATGTATACGTTTTTAATCAATTTTTTTGTAAAAAAAATCATCATAAGACCAATTATTGTCTTAGAAGCTCCCAAACCCTCTTAAAATACCCAAAATAACTCGAATGGTCAACTTAAGTTGCTCATAAATTTCATGAACTGAAGCATGGAGGAATTTATGATAGTTGTATAAGGTCATTTACAATCCACAAGTGGAATTTTTAAGGAATTATAATCTTCCATCTTTATGAATAAAGGTTAAGGGGGTTGGTCACTCTAAAACCCTCCAAAACCATGTTTTGAGATCTAGAGGTGAAAATGATCCTACAAGTGGATCCATATGAATGAATTTAAAATTTATTTCTAAATATATGTTCTTTAAAACTCCATTAGGATCACATACATGGCCTTGGATTATATGAAACTATATAGAAAAGATGAAAGCATGGATTATTTTTGACCACTTTTTATGTTGTGTAGGCATGGTGTGCTTCAAAGAGATCAAATCATTTTTGGAGGGAATATTAGGAATTTTTATAAGTCCCTATGGTCATTATATAAATTTTAAAAGTATATAAGTGTGCCTAACAACTCCTTATTTTTATCCAATCTAGTGAGCTAGCTAGTGAGGTCTTAGAAAAATGAAAAATCATTATTTGGAGAGCCTTTTAAGGCCAATTTCTTCTAACTGATGGTATGATAACTCCTTACACATGTCATTTATCCTCTTTTATGTATGGATTTCTTGGCCATTGTATGGATATATCCACTTTGGTATGGTGAATCCCTAACAAAATTGTCCCTTGAATCAACAAGATAATTAATTTCACCTCATTCAAATAATTCACTAATTTTAAATCATAGTGTTTAGTCTTGTGTAAGAGTGATGTCTATTTGCCTTCACATACTATTCCTACTATTACCTAATGTGTTATGTTCTCTTTCTTTCAATTCAAAAAAGAAGTTTCAAGTGAGGTTATAGGTATAGTGAATATATCATTAAATATAATTTATTAGCATGCCTATTGCCTAAGTCTTCTTAATCTATTCTATCTCATAGAAACTATGTTGAAGCATTGATGTGTGTGTTATATAACTTGTTCTTAATTTCAAGTGCATTTAAAAGAGTGTTATTGGAAAAAAAAATTGGTGTATCAACCCCATAGATTAGGATTAATTTTCATGCTATTATTATCCCTTTTCAATCCCAAAGTGATAGTTTTAGGATATGTGTTTTATTGATACATCAAGGGGAACTATCCCCTATTATAGAGATCCACCCCCCAATAAGGATACCCATAGCCCTAGGGTGGTTCTATTGTTTCACTAAAATGGGGAGAAGATTATCTTATCTCCTCATTGGATTCAAGTTTAATTTAAAATAATGTGGTTAATATTTAAGGCCCAATTTATCAGCTATAACCTTGGGCATCATTGATGTAGAGGCTCCACTATCAACTATATAGTTGTGGACTAGTTTGTCACCCATAATGAGGTGAGGTAGAAAGGTGGAGGATTCTTAGCTTTGGTACATAGTTACACAATGTTACTATGGGAATTGGTAAGAGATACATGAACATGACCATATCTTGAAGATGAAGGACTAACATGGATAGTAGATTTTTTTTTTTACAAGAGATCCTTTTGGCCAGGCATATTAAGGACAACCCAAAGGGAAATGGATGCCTTGGAACTTTTGAATGAATCTACTATGTCTAGGGTAGAAGTATTTAATTTTTATTGAGTACTTTGAGGTAATGAATTGGTTAGAATCTGAGGTATTGAATTACTTTGAGTAGACCTTCCAATTTTTTTATCTTGGAGGAGGTGTAGGAGTAGTAAGGACTACCATCCTTATAGTGATGCCTTACTTCCTTAAAAGATAACTAGATGAACTTGTAGGCACACCATTATCATCTCCTAGATCCTTCCTCTTATATCTTGTATTATCTTCAATATAAGTTCTTTGATGGATCACAAAAGTATATTAATCTAGGAATTTGGTGAAGTTTTCTCTTTAAGGCTACCAACCTTCACTTGTTTGCATTAAGAATTCATCTTATGTTGATAGTAGAGTAGTGAATCCTCTTTGATAAACTAGATATTATATCTCCACCTTCATTTATATCCATAAATTGGCCTTGTTTAAACTCTTCTCCTTGGATCATATTTCTATGCAACAATACCATTTCTCTTGTGTTGGAGGTAGAATTAGGATTCTATATATTGGCAAGTCTATTAAAGTTATGTTTCCCTTGACCTATGCCTCTCATATATTATTGATGATATTTATGATTATAGGGACAAAGTTTTGATGAGAATCTTGTTACATATTTGCTTACTTAGTTTGATCCTCTAAGGCTTGGTACCTTCCCTCAAAGAAGTTATACCTTGCCTGCCAATCAATGACACTTTCTACCTTCTTAGGAGAAGAATTTAACATAGCATTTTCATTTGGAACTTGGTAAATGTTTGGATTAGAAGTAGATATATTAGTAAATATAAGCATAAACATTTTATGAGGTATATTTCCTACTTCAATGAGGCCATTCTTAGCTCTAATGTCAAGTTCATATGTTTCAAGAAGAGTGAAACCAACCATGGATTGTAACATGATGGCAATATTAGTATCAATGGATCTCAAGTATATATGAAACACAAATCTATCAAGTGGTCTCATGGGAAGAGGTAACCTATGAAAATTATTTTTAAACCTCTCATTAAAGTCATGAATTATTTCTTTGTGGGATCTTTGGATCACATTGAGTTGGTGAATGAATGAAGTTTGGTCACTTTCATATTCAAACCTTAAAGTTAACAACACTCCAAAGTCATACCATGTTGTAAGGAAACCACTAAGAAAAGTCCTATGCCAACCAAGTTATTTCACTCTAAAGGACATGGTAAAGAGTATAATTTAAATATTAACCTTAGTGACATTGTGAAAACTACAAAAATTAGAGATATCCCTAATGTGTTCACTAGGAGTGGCATGGAATTCACCATTAAATGTAGGAACATTCTTTGTAGCATTAGGGGGAATGTCATCATAAGAATAAAGATGGATTGGGTTTTTAGTATTAAATTTTGGGAAGGAATAATACCTAGACATGTTGTCTTTAAATTCTTCCTCACCCTCTTGATCCTCTTAGGTAAAAAAGTCCTCTTTCTCTTCAAAGGGAAGAATAGGATAAGGATATAAATTTAAGAGGAAGTTCAGGTTTAAGAGGTGAATTAATTGGATTAAAAACTCTAATAGAAGATGAAATAGTAATAATCATGAAGTATGAGCACAAATTTAACACAAATTAATGTTATAAAACCACATTTCACCTTGAATGGAGTCACCAAATTCTAAGTAGCACACTAATATATAACTGATGTTGTCAGACTAGCATTCACCTTGACAAGTTTTATTTAGGATGATGGGTTCCACTGAGCATGCCATAAATATCACCACCAAAATTTTCACCCTATAGGTGGTTTTTCAAGCCTAATCTAATATTTTGGAAAATCTGGATTCCTCTAGCCCTATGGGTTACCTTTAGTAGAGGTAGACCTATAGGTTTAAGGACTAGCTCCTTGAATTGATCTTGAAGTTCTTATCACCTATGCTAATTTATTTCTTGTGGGAAAAGGGATATTAGTATGAAATAAATAAATATACTCTAAGTGGGTGATACACCATAAGTATTTATAAAATTCTATCATACTTATTTCACTAATAAACAAGACCTACATACTAGATTCAAAGTCATAAGATGTTCTAACATAATTATTTCAATATAAAAGTGATATGCATCAGGTAGCTCAAGGTAAGTGAACCAAATATAAGATTAAAAAATCTAAGAACAATTTCACACTCCAAGGTATAACAACATATTGGATACACTCTACATGACCTATTAGAATGAGAACTCCTTACACTATACATGAAAGGATAAGGAGAAGTAAGGATATAAGATTATCACTAAACCTCACCATTTATCATTTTACACACTTAGACAATATGTTTATGAACTTAATGTAAGATATAATATATTATTTAAAGGTAAAGTACAACATCAAACTAGAAAGGATTCACCATACATGATATGAATTATGAAATAAGAGGCAAAATGGCCTGTATTTATAGAATGTGAGAGAGGAGAGTGAAGTCCAAGAGTCACAAGAATAGGTGTCAAGCTAAGAGAAGGAGTTAAATTTGTATTATAATGAAATATTTAATATACCATATAGGTTATATGTGGACAAATGTCTCTCCAAGCATGAAATTCCTTAAATCTAGCATATGACTCTTCAATTTACTCCTTAAAAACTACCTTCATCAATTGGACTTCCTTGAATGCTCCACAATAGAATAGGGATAGATGAAATAATTTAAATATGAATGAAAGGTTATAAACATGAATTTTATGTGTCCCTAATCATCAATATTCTTATACCCTAGTGTTCTCACTACTTGAAGTCATGATCACCCTTATTTTACTCATCCTTCACACTTGGCACCAAGATGTGATCTAATTTCTCAAAATAGTCCATATATTGGAGGGTTTGACACTTTTCAAGGGTCATAAAGTCTCTATATCCATTAGGAAGACCTTTAAGGGCCTCTAAATTGGAGTTATTACCTTCTCACTTGGTGATCACTCTCTATTCACTGTGCTAATTTGGATTGGTTGAGATGAAGATGATTGTATAAGTACTTAGATTTTTTTATTAAGTAATATATGGACATGGGGAGTTATATTAGGTCTCATTATCTATCCCAAAGTAATCCTCATCTTTTTAATCCCTTTTATACCTAAAATATATCAGAATCTATGAAGAAAATCCATTTTACATCTTGTCCATATAAGTAGGGTAGAAACTTTCTTGATTGGAAAGAGACTTGGGGAGTCATATATAATTTAAAATAAATTTCCCAGTCAAAATATCACATATAGATGCCTTTCCTTCTTTTTTTTCTCCATTGGGTCAATACCAAGGGTTTTATATGGTTTTAGATAGTTTTGAACTCTAAATATTATTCATAAACTTATGACATTGAAATTATGAATAAATCACACTAAATCCTTATTTTGTACCTTCTCCAACATAATATAAATCCTTTACCCCCAATTATAATCATTCATATAGGTGTGAGCTTCCAAACTTGACCTCTCGAGCTCTTCAAGGCATTTTGTGTAGGTTATCATGTTTTTAGCCCAAGAAATGTCTTCTCTAAGGAATTTTATACAAACCAAAGGTTTTAAAACACCTCATAACTACACATGAAGGTTAATAAATGATTTATAATATTAATTTGGTGTTATAAATGTAAATGGACCCCTTTAGGCATTAGGCCTTACCAAGACCTAGAAGGCTTAGTCTGCACCTATATGGGTTTGGGTAACTCTATTTTGTCTATTAGTGTTTTGAGGAATTAGTCATGATTTTTCATGTCTAAAACAAATTTTTACTCTATTTTTTAAGGTTTAAACATTTTAAACTCACGTTCTTTCCCTTTTGGTCACCCACCCTATAGGGTTTGTCTCTTTAGAATTATGCACTATCTGAGATAGAATAGAGGGAATCCACCTTATTACCTTAGATAAAATGATGATATGAGTGGATTTATTAGGTGATATAGAAAAAATGTAAAAAATTTTAGGATTTAACCATACCTCTATCACCTCCAAACCTCATAAGATACAAAATAGACTTATGGAGAACTCACTATGTGCACGATTTTGTGAATTGATTGTAGTTGTTCTTGAAAGCTAACTCCTTCCATTTTTACTTATTATGGGAGTCTCATGAAATGGTATGACACTTATGTGGATGTTATAATTGTATGCACATAATATTTTCAACTTTTATCTAATACTAACACTTTACATCTTGTAAGAACCCATCGAGACTCGCTCTTTTTGAGTGCATGCCCTAAGGGGTGCATTGGGAAAGGGATGGGTAGAACTTTGGTGATTTGAAATATTATTGTCCCTTTTTTCCACATTTTTAGCAATTAGAACAGCTCCCAAAACAATTACCTAATATATTTATCCTCCCTTGAGTATTCTTCCACTCATTTCCTCTTTTCATCCGTCCTTTCTTGTCTTAAACTCCTTTTTGACTATCAGTTATACTAGGTCAACTAGATTAAACCAATATAGTTTATGGGTAATCTTTACTTTCTTAACTTGTTATCCCTTTGGCTAACCCAACTTATACCTAGTAATTTATCCCCAAAAATACACTAGGTTGACCATATACAACTGATGTTCTCAAAAGGATTTAGGGTAAGATCAGCCTATATACAAGATCGTTTCAGTCATTATTCATATGTGTAATCAAGAGTTATTATTCACTCTCACTTATTCAAAATCTATTCTTCCAACATTCTACTTGAGTATACTTATCTTAGGTTTCTTAGTTTGGAGAATCTGGTCTTGTGGATAAGTCTTGGATGCTTTGGCCTTTCTTAGTGATCCTTAATAACCATAACAACCTCTTGTGAATCCCCTTTGGCCAAGTGAGAGATTGAGTCTTGATGGGTTCACATTCAGGTAACTATATTCTAACTATGTTATCCTCTCTTTTAATAGATATAATTAGCATAAGTGTTGGCTTGAATAATACTATCTTTCATATTTCATGTATTAGGGTGTTACTCCTACTTACTTCAATTGAATTTCCCTATACATATTTGTTTTATTTGTTTCTAACCACCACTTTGTGACATAATCTTTGGTGTGCACTAGAATATATTTTGATTTCTTGTTATTAGAATAGAGTGAACATTTTAAACCTTAGGACTCCATTTGGGTTGTTTTACAATTATGTTAGACTGTAGGATTTGGAACCCTTCCTAGCATGATATGTTATGACAAGTGATCCCTTAATCGGCTCTAGTGGATCCCCATATTGGTCATGATCCCTCTTATCATGTGTATCCCAATTGGAAGTATAAGCATGATCTATCTTATCTGATCTAGGATTCATTTATAGACATGATGCATTTTTGATTTTATACATTCTAGTGAACCTGATATGAATCCTATCCAACCACTAGTTATATTGCCTTCATGTTTTCATTTTTATTTCTTTCTTGGTAGCATTATGTTTCACTTTGGCTTCACCTTCATCACATTATAGTGAACCCAACGTGAACTAACCCTTCTAGGATTTATTTTAATTCACTTGTTTAATTACTTTTATCATCATTTTTATCACTTATTTCTTCCCTATTTGCATTCTCTAAATCATCATTAATTTAACACATTTTATGGTTTGCAAAATAGATGAGTAGAACCAAAGATATAGGGAAAATAAGGAATCTTCCTATTTTTAGCCTCTATTCTCTATATTGGATTGACTCAGTTGACCCTGTATAGTTTATAGGTCTTGTCTACTATACTTGATCAACCCAATCAAACCTATACCTTTTTTATCCCCTTTTCACTATGTTGGATCAACGTAGTTGACCCTATACATTCGATAGCTCCTTTCCTATCTTTTTCCTACCTTTGTTCACTATACTAGATTGACCCAGTCGACCCTGTATAATATATAGTTCCCATTTCTTTATTGGATCAGCCCAATCAACCCTATACTATTTTATTCCTTCTTTGATTTCCAATTTATCTTTTTACTTTCCCTATATGTCTAATTTAGCTCTCTATTTTTCATTCTTCTTACTAAGTATTCTTTTCCTTTCCTCTAGAATAATTTCCCCTATTAGACTCTTCTTAGACACCTTTAATCCATTTAGACACTACATGGGATTCTCTTTACTTCTTATCTTTTCTTCTTCTTTTCATCTTGTGGTGAATCATACAATTCCCATCCACACCTTACTCTATCCTTTGGGGCATCTTGCAATGCCCACCCATATGTCAATTTTGACTTTGGGGCATCTTGTGATGCCCATCCCTACATACACTTACCCTTTAGGGCATATTATGATCCCTTATATTATTCTCCATTACATGCTACCAAACTAATTCAACTCTAATAAACCTTCTAAGACACATAGACTTGTCTCTCACATGTTAATCACTGATATAGCTATTAATGTAGGATCCTTCCCTTATTTTTCATTCTTTCTATCTATATCTATCTAACACCTTTTACAGGTTACTTAAGCATGAATTTCTCCCTCTACAATAGTGCCCTCTTTTTCACAAACCTTTAATCCTCCCTTTTGGTCTTTTGGTTTCTTGATGTACCATAGTCTTTATTATCTTCTTTAATTTTATCTTATTTTTCACACCCTTTAGTTTTTTATTTTGTGAGTTACTTTGTAAGACTATAGATAGGATCTAACATCCCTCACAAAATCAACATATTTTAATCATTTTTATTTATCTTGTTGTTGCTTTCCAATTCTATTTTTACATATTTTGGGTTTTTCTTTTGTGAGTTAATTTGTAATAAGGCTCCCTCAATTTATCTTTCACTTGATTATTGTCACGCTCATGGTTTTCTCTTTTATTATTTTCTTCATAAGATTGTGGACATAACTTATCCCTCCTCATAAAATTACAATCTTTTCATGCTCCTTATTGTCCTTGTTCCTAGATTTTATCTTTTACTTCTTTTGCTAGATGGAGTCTACACAATAATCTATGTTGCAATGTTTTCTTCTATTTCACTTACTCTCATTATAAGGAATCACACATTTGTTGTAATTTTATCCCTTTTTCCCCTTTGTCACTTTTTTTTTCCATTTTAATTATTTAAAATTGTTCCATGTGTCACTCCCCTTGATTTCCCCCTTCCTTTCATCTCCTCATTGAATAAAATAAGGTCAAAGTCAATATATCACTTTTATTTTACCTAGATTTATGACACTCTTAGACCCCATGATCTTTTAAGTTTCTTTATCTTAGCAACCTTTTCCCAAGTATTCAAATGAAAGTCATTTTTATCATCAATGTTTGGTTTTCCAAATCTTTATGGATGAGCAATCTTAAAAAAGACAACAAGAAAGTTAAAAGCCAAATCATTTGGAATAAAAGGCAATGATATCTAAAAGGCAACATACAAATCTCAAAAATGAAATTTACACCAAAAGACATGATTATCAAGCACGTATCCTATCTCTAATCAAAGATAAAACTCCAAAGTCATCCTCACATAGAGGTGAGGTCATTTTGGGTGTGGTAGTCAAGTAGATTAGAATAGCGGATTAGAAAAACTCTATAGTTCTACCTCCTTTCTCACACAAGTACCCAATCTTCACAGTAGATCAATGAATTTGTAATGGGTCTTGAAGAATGGGGAACATGTAATGGGAAGGTAGGTCCATTTTAATTTTCATACATATAGCCTTCATGGGATGATCTATATACTCTATTTATTGACCCAAGACTTGTCTAGCTAAGACAAGTTATTTATATTACTTAAGGTTGAAAGTCCTCTTGTTTTGAAAAACCTAATTTGAGTGTCTTGACTTTGATTAATAATTCCTCTACCTTGTTTTTTATTTAATTTTCCCCTCCACCCATTTCATTTTTTCCCCTTGATAGACAAATTATGATTCCAAATTTGTTTTCAATTTTTCTTTAATTCCTTCTTTTTCATCTCTTAAAAACATTCTATCACTACCTTGTTTTAGTTTTATCTATCCTTAGAGGAAAACAACATGTATGAGTAACTATGGATTCTCACTTCATTTACACCATGATTTTACATTTATACACTTTCTTTACTTTCCTTTTATCATTTATCATGATTTGGTTGTCCTACTATTATAGATAGCTAAGTTCATACCCTTTTCCATTATTAAGTGAGGTTGGATTGTTAATTATCACTTGACAATGTTGTTTTCACTTTTATGCACCTTTTTCCATTATTGAGTGAGATGTGGACTATTACTGCTCACTCATCAATGTTGTTTTACCATTTTGTTTTTGTCTCATCTTTTATCATTGATTTGTTTTACCATCTTGTTTGGCATATATCCTTGGTTTTATTTGGTGAGTTTGCCTTTCTTAAGAATAGATTGTTTAAGTTTTTTAGTCTTTAGTAGCCTTAGCTTTTCAATTACCTAATTTACTCTTGTTGTTTGACTTGGTGATTTAGTCTAACACAACACTAGTCACCCCATCCTGCCAAATTTACCAAGTATATACTATAATCATACCACCAGCTATCTTGGCTTTTCTTGCATTTTTTTTCTCTCTTTAGTTTTGTATTTTTGGGTTTGCCAAAATCAGTTTGTGTTCCTTACACAATCAAAACTAATAACACATCAGACAACCATCCCATGACAAAAGTAAGGTACACATTGTTTTTACTTTTTAGTTACTTAATTTTTAGTCATTTAATTTCTTATATTAGTTTCCCTTTCAGTTATTTAATTTCTGTTATTTTTATTTAAAATATTATAAATTATTTTTATCAACAAAGTTGTGTGTGTCCTTATGTTCTTTCTCAAAGCACCATCCCCTATTACATGTGATGAGATTCAAGTGGGGCATATGTATACACATAATATTTTCAAATTTTATCAAATACTAATGCATTACATCTTGTAAGAACACATTGAGACTCAATCTATCTAAATGCATGCCATAAGGGGTGCACTAGGAAATGGGTGGGTAGACCTTTGGTGATTAATAGGATTGTTGTCCCTCTTTGCCACATTATTACCAATCTGACTAGCTCCCAAAAGCATTACTTAATATATTTCTCCTCCCTTGAGTATTCTTCTAGTATTTTCCTCTTTCCATACCTACTTTATTTTCTTAAACTCCTTTTTTATTTTTGGTTATACTGGGTTGACCCAGTCGGCCCAATATAGTTTATGGGTACTCTTTACTTTCTTAGCTTGTTAGCCCTTTGGCCAACCTAGCTCAGACCTAGTAATTTGTCCTTGAAAACACATTGGGTTGACTAGGTTAACCCTATACAGTTGATGTTCTTGAAAGGATTTAGGCAAGATATACCTATATATACAATATCATTTTGATCATTATTCATATGTGAAATGAAGAGTTATTATTCACTCACACTTCTTCACAATCTACTCTTCCACAATTCTACTTGAGGAGATTTATCTTAGGTTTCTTATTTTGGAGAATCTAATCTTATGGATAAGTCTTGGATTATTTGTCATTTATTAGTGATCCTTACAAACCATAATAACCTCTTACAAATCCTATTTGGCAAAGGGAAATATTGAGACTTGATGGGTTCACATTCAGGTAAGTATATTCTAACTTTTTTCTCCTCTCTTTTAATAAATAGAATTAGCATAAGTGTTGGATCAAATAATACTATCTTTAATATTTCATGTATTAGGGTGTTACACATACTTACTTTAATTGAAGTTCCCTGTACATATTTTTTTATTTTTTTCTAACCCCCACTTTATGCTACAACCTTTGGTGTATACTAGATTATATTTAGCTTTCTTTTTTTAGAATATATTTAATAATTTAAACCTTAGAGATCCATTATTGGTTTTTTGTGATTATGTTAGATTTTAGGATTTGAAACACTTCTTATCATGATATGTTATGACAAGTGATCTCATAATCGGGTCTATTGGATCCCCATATTGGTCATGCTCCTACTTAACAAATGTATCCCAATCAGAAGTGTAGGTGTGATCTATCTTATCTGATATAGGATTAATTCATAGACATGATAAATTTACAATTTCATATAATAATTAGGTCTATCACTTATACTTTATTTCCAACTCTAAGTGTCTTCACCTTTTTTGAATAGGTAAGAGTGGTTGATTGTGTACTATGTTATTTTCTCAAGAGGGAGATCTACCTATAGGTGTTTATTGTAAAATTGGACATCATAACATGTTTATATACTTACCTTAAAGTAATTAGGGTCATTTTAAACCCACATTATAACTCAATTCATTTTTAATAAGTGAGATAAGAATATATTTCCATTTATTATTGCATTGTCACACTATAGTTAGATTGTAGGTGACTCTTCTTGGATCAAAAGGACACATGTAGGATGCCATGTATAGTCCATTTCGTGTTTATGAATTATTTAAAACCTATTATCCCATTTAATTATTTAAATATACTTATATCATTCTTATAAATATAAATTATCACTCAACCTTTAGGTTATATTATATTACGTTTCTTGAAAACTTGTAGGTGTACTTTATTGGGACAAAAGGAGATTCTATAGGTTGTGATATGGGTTGAAATCCCTAATTTAAACTTATTAAACTTTTAAATAATCTATTTTTACCCTAATAAAATCAAATAAGGACACTTACCATGAGGACATGCTCCTATATTTCCATTTTGGACTATCGGGTCACTTGAAATTCAAGATACGATAGAGAACACTGACTTTTTGTAGTGAAGAATTGCATGATTTGGAGGCCTTCTATCATCATAATCCATTTTATAAACCACTCACCCTATTTTTAAATTAATATATCTTATGATAAAAATTCATTATGGAGGAATTCAACTTCATCTATATTTCCTATTACCTCATTATATGATAAGACCAAATGTGGCTAAGGCTATGTTTTGGAGTTTTTAAGGTAACAAGTCCTTAAACTCTTGCTCCACTTGTGAATGAAAATACTTAAGTATACCTACCAATATATGGTTTTAAAATAGTTATTATGAAATAATAGACATTCTCAAACTCTATAAAGGTATCCAACCTACTTAGAGTTCTCTATGAAACACCTTCAGGCCTCTATGAGAGCCACTTATAGGTGTAATTGTAGGATGCAAGGTAGTGAATACAAGATAGGAGAAATATGCATAGTGGATAGACTTAAAATAAACATTATAATTACTATAAATATTTAATTTTATATTTACCCCCATTGAAATATTTGAATCTATCTCAAATGCTTCATTCCCATGTGACTATTCTCCTATAAATGAACACCATTATTAAGCAAGGCAAAACTATATGACTTTGTTCACAAGTGGATTGGATATCACAATATATTATATGTAATTTTGAAAGATTATATTTATTTTTAATTATATAATAATGTTTTTATCCTCTTGAAACTCTTCATGACACCTCCATGAACATTCTCAAAACATTTATACACCTCACTTAGCTGACTGCGTATGATAATCATGTAGAAAGATGAAAATGTTGCATGTTTGATTGTAAATTAATTTATTTGAAATATTTGAGGCTAATATTGGATAAAAAATAAATTTTATACATTAAATACAACATTTTACCCTCATTTGAAACCATCAAAAGGATAATAACCCTCTATAATTGGTGAAACCTGATTACAAGTTCATTAGTGTACTCAACCTACAACTTAAGAATTTTGATCTCATAAAATAACCTCAAAACATTTAAATAAATATTAAAACATTTAAATAATTAATTAAACATACTATATAATAAATTTCATCCATTATTTTCTATGAACCAACTCAAATAAGAATAAAACCTACAAGGTAAGGTGATTAGCATGAAAAATGAGATAGTCAACTTGTAAAGGATGGTTCATAAATCATAGGAAAAAAATAATTTAAATAATTACACTAAATTTAAGTGTAATAAGTTTAATAACACCTCAAACTATAATTTTTCTTTAAACCTCTCCTATTGGTTGTACCATTAGAAGACCTGTTGACTAGTTTTATATGCCTAATAGAAGGATGGAGAAGATAAATGGTTTTGAATAATTTTTGGGACTTTAAAAGTAGATAAAACATGGGAATTAAATTATTTAATCTTTATATTCATTAAAAAACCTTCCACATGTGCCACCACAATTGTATAGGCCATACAACTACTAAAACCTCCCTTTTTCAATTATTTTCTTGATTTTAATTAGGAAACTATAATATTATCAATTAGTACTAACATTATTAATAATGTATGACATATTTTAAATTTATATAGATTTTTGAACACTTTAATACCTATAAAAACAATATAATATTCATTAATGACCCAAAATGACCCCTAATTAGCATGAAATGACTTAGGACTAAATTTAAATATGACCTATATTAATAGCACATTAAATGCCATCAAATATCACCATGACACACCATATAACATCATAATATATTCCTATATAAGTTTTTAACTATAGGGGGTTGGCCCATTTTTACATGTTTTTAAAATAGTAAATAGATACATAAACTCAACAATGACTTCTTGGGACCTTTTAGATAGCTTGGAAATAATGGTTATGAGAGTTAAAAAAGGAAATTAACTTATTATAGGTACAATAATCCCTATAACCACTCTAAAAAAAAACCATATCCCTCACCTAATAATCTCCCTTAGATCAACATCTTTGAGTTGGCCCTACCTAACTAGTGTCATGTGCATAATACAACCTAGATGGGGAGTTTGACTACAATAAATTATGTAGTGCATTTGACATATTTTATAAATAAATTTAAGAGTATAAATTAGTAATAAAACACCCCAAGGATACCAATTATAATAATACTTCTAATTCCCAAAGATCCTTCATCAATACCATGGTACTAGAAACATTGTATTTCCCCAGCCATAAAGATAATGAACCAGAAGATTCCAATAATGAGGTGAAATATTTTTGAAAATTACAGAGGAGTAACTGAAATCTTAATAAAAAAATGTAATATTATCCCCTTACCATGTCTACCCATCCTAAAAATAGTGCCAATACTTTTGATCCAAGATCAAGGAATGACCCTCCACCAAAATTAAATAATCCTAAACCAACTAGAGGTTCCCAACCTACCACTAGTAAGACTCAGTATAACATAGTAGAGGACATGAGGAATATCAAGGAAAATATCATTTTTCATGAGCTTTCCTAGATAACTAAGTAAATATATCTCCTCTTAAATTCCCTCATAGACAAACCAGTTTAGACTAAACCCATGCATACACACACTAAAATGTTAATACATAAGAATAAGGTTGGGGTCCCACTTCTCCTCTTTATATTTAAATATTTAGAAATAATAATCATAACTATCTAGTTAATTTTAGTTACTTTATGAATTCCATGCATGTATTAATTTTACAAAATTATCACTAGTACCTATAAGTAAGAAAAAAAATTGTACAGCTAATAAGTTTAAATTTAAGGTAGTGAGTGAGCTCTTGAATATCCATATGTAGCTAGAATCTAAGCCTAGGGTACAATAATTTATGTATATTCAAGTAGTGGATATTATAGAGGATTATAGGATGTTTATTAATATATACTAGTCCAAAACCTTCAACAAATACATGGCTAAAAATCATGTTGAAGTTGAACAACTCAGCAAACTATTATTGTAGTAATGAGAAGTTATTACTTGGGCCTTTTGAGACCTTAAGGTATTCATCTCGTAGATAATAACTCATAATATCCCACTTAAGAAGAACTATAATCCATTTATATATATTTAATGACTTATAAACCTAATCTTGAAACCACTTAATCACAAGGAGCTATACAAAATCCTTTCATCTAGGATCATCTTCCCAATTCACTACTCTGCATGGGTAGCTAAGTTAGTGCCTATCCATAAAAATAATGGATAAATGTGACTATGATGATTTTATAAATCTAAACCAAGTTTATGAGAAACATAACTATCATTTTCCTTCCTTATATAAGTTAATATAGATGGTATGTGGATCTTAGATGATGTACTTCCCATATAGATTCTCAAGATATAATCAGGATTTGGTTAACCTATAAGACTAACCCAAGATGATATTTACAATAAATTGGGACACCTTAGCTTAAAAATGAACGCCATTTGGACTTATTAATGAAGCATCCACATTTTAGAGATATGAATATTTTTATTTCAAAGGGATGATAGATAATACATTTTTATTTACATGGATGACTTGACTATTTTTTAAAAATAATAGGTCTGATCATATTCACCATATTTAGAAGATATTCAAAAGGTTTAAAAGGTATTTTATCTCATTTAATCCAAGTAAAATATAATTTAATGTCATCAAAGGTAAGATTATCTATCATATCATCATAAGGGAAGGTATTATCATCAACCTTGATAATTCTAATGTGATTTACAATATACCTTTTCCTAATAGTAAAAAGTAATTAAATTCATTTTTTAGTAAGATTAACTTTGCATGAAAACTCACATATGGTTTTTATTAAATTATTAATCATTTGAATGCATGTTGAATGAAGAAGTGAAAGTGGAATGGAGTCCTATATGTAGAAAAACCTTCCAATAAATCAATGAAGCCATCACACAGGCACCGATATTAATCAACCCAAATTATATGAAGGACTTCTACCTCTATTACTTCAAATAAGCACACACCATAGTTGTAATGCTTACCCAAAATCTAGATGAATATAAACACCCAATAAATTTCATGAGTACAAAATTGAAGGTTGCATATCTAAAGTATTCCAACTTGGAAAATAGTGCCTATACCTTGGTAAATACTAAATAAATTCAGACACTACATTATCAAAAATATGGTTCATTTTAGTGTCCCAAACATAGACTTAAAGCTAATGATAGTTTATAATGAACCAAGAGAATGTAGATGTTGGTGAATGGCCAAGCTAAAAGAGTATGAATTTGAAATAAAACCTATAAAGATTTTTTAATACCTAGTATCACTTATTTAAACACTAAATTTGACCTAAGGATCATGGTGGTGAAATTAGGCTATTTATAAATGGTCCATCAAGAATGGTGTGATCCAATTTTACACTACCTCCTTTATGGAAATCCTCCTCTAGGATTCAATTAGACACAAAAAGGATATCTTAAGTTAAATTCAAACCTCTACATGTTGAATGAGGGGGTCTTTTACATAAATAACTATGAATTCATCTATCTCAAATGTATATTGAAATAAAAATCTAAATAAGTCATGAATAACTTCCATGATAAGTTAGGTGGTGTCCATCCTTTATATAGTACAACTATGTTAAAATTTATATGATTTAGGTACTATTGACCTAGTATATTTAGAAATATCCATACCTATGTG